>JABUQX010022532.1:37500-60498 GCA_015478945.1 Trachelipus rathkii | reverse complement strand
TATATAATATATATATATATATATTATATATATATATATATAATATATATATAAATAATATATATATATTATATATATATATATATATAATATATATATATAATAATATATATATTATATATATATGACTATTTAATTAATTATATTAATCAGCACATATATGATTACATATCCATTCATGTAAATTATTGTTCATGCGCGTATGCTAAGTATGTGTACACAGTGTATATATAAATCTATAGCCTTTATAAGCTTATATCAAAGTAATTACTCTAAATATCACATAGATAAATTAATATTTAAAGGACTTAAACAATAAAGAAAGTTAAGCTCTCCCGCTTTTAATAATACTAATAATAATAATAATAATATAAAATAATAATAATAAGTAATAATTAATAATAAAATAATAATTAATAATAATAATAATAAATAATAATAATTAATAATAAATAATAATAATAATGATGATGATGATGATGATGATGATGATGATGCATGAGTGATGATGATGATGATGTGATGATGATGGATGATGATGATGATTGATGATGATGAATGATGATGATAAAAAAAAAAATAATAATAATAATAATAATAATAATAATAATAATAATAATAATAATAATAATAATAATAATAATAATAATAATAATAATAAATAAATAAATAATAATAATAATGATAATGATTAATGATAATGATAATGATAATGGATAATGATAATGATAATGATGAGGATTATGATGATGATGATGATGATGATTGATGATGATGATGGATGATGATGATAATAATAGTAATAATAATAATAATAATAATAATAATAATAATAATAATAATAATAATATAATAATAATAATAATAATAATAATAATATAATAATAATAATAATTAATAATAAAAGTAATTATAATAATTAATTAATAATTGTAATAATATGATAATAAAAATAATAATAAGAAGTAATAATTAATAATTAATTAATAATAATAATAATAATAATAATAATAATAATAATAATAATAATAATAATAATAATAATAATAATAATAATAATAATAATAATAATAATAATAATAATAATTAATAATAATTATTCACAATCATAGTAATAATAATTAATAATAACTTATGCAAGTTCTAATTTTATTTAGCCATTTAAAAATTCACAAAATAATATTTAATTTATTAAAGTCTGCTTATTTGATTGGATATACCTGCTTTTTAGGCTTAAAAAAAAAGGGAAACTATGTAAAAATTAAATTTTTATGTAAATAATTAAATGTGTTTATTTATTAAATTAAAAAAACGTTCAAATATGTTTAATTTTTGGAATTAATTATATTCACTTTTAAAACTAAATAAATAAATAAATAAATAAATAAGAGAAAAATTCAAGTTTATATATATAATATATATATATATATATAATATATAATATTTAATAACACATATATTATATATAATATATATATATATATATATATATTATATATATATATACTCATTTAATATATACAAATTTTTTAAGAACATATATACGTAAATACAATATATGAAAATTGATTATATGAAATTATTTTGCGTTCAAAATATTGAAACAATCTAAATGTTGGGTGCGCATTAATTTTATTGTTCCATTTGATGAAAAAACATCGCACAAAAAATTTCAAACGGATATGATAATATTTACAACTCCATCATCGAGGTTGAAATTTTACCATACATGGACATTTCCACCAATTTAAATTGATTTTGTGACTTTTGACTCGGGATATAATTTTTATTTAACCTCTCAGTTTAAAATGATTTGAATAATAGTTATAGAACTTCTAGAAAGCTTTAAAATGGTTCTAAAAGGATCTCTGTGAGTGTCATAGAAGCAGAGAGATACATGGTGATTTGAATCCTTACACTAAATTTACCTCTAATACAAAATTTTAAAAAGTTGATTTTCGAATTTTATCTCAGCTTCAATGACAACCTTTATTTTAAAGAACCAAAGACGAGGATAATTTAAACAAAAAATATAAATTTAAAATTTATTTAATACATAAATTTAAGTAGGTGTACATATGGTTTATTAAAGATATTGATCCTGGTATGCAGCAATTTACATAAATACCCAGTTACACTTTTTTTTCTCCGTTGGATTTATGAAAAAATACACAAGTTAAATAAAATAAATATTAAAAATGATATATCCTTTATAAATGTTTTCATTCACTAAATTGAAAATTACAAACTTTCGTTATTTTTTTTAGTTCGCTCGGTTTTTAGTCTCTGCAAAAGGTGTGAATTTCTTGGTGTTTGGAAATTGTTTCCGGTGATGTTCTACAACTTGATAGAGGTATTGTTTCTGATCTTCCTGTTTAGTTATTGAAGAATTGAAAGAGGAAGTAAGGGCGATTCCTCGTTCGACACTGTCGTTGACAACTTTAAGAGCCATTACTGCCTTTCCTGCTTCCTCGAAAGACTTAATATTCTTCCACGAATCCACATTTTCGACCAAGAGCGAAGTATCCAACTTCATGACTTCAAAAAAAAAGAAAGGGAAATGGCAGATTCCGATAAAATATCAAGGTTTTATTTGTCAGATCTTCTGTCCCGGTGTATCTGAACGATCTGCCTTCTCTTATTCGAGATACATGTTCTAATTGCTCTTGCAACCGCTCCGCTATTCGACGCTTTGTTTCTACAGATACTAAATCTGAGAAAAAACCAAGTGGAGCCAGTTCTTGTCCCAAGTACCACAAATGACGACTTATTGCCGCAATTGCCTTTTTCGAAATAATATTAGAAGTTGCACTGTAGTTAGAAAGAACTTGGATTAGATTGATTTCATTAATAGAAGCATCACATGCATTCGGGCATGATATACAGGCTTTCACGTATATCAGCACAACAAAAACTACTTCTGCAACTTTCTCTCCTCTTCCAATTGGTCAACTTAAACTGTTTCCTAAAAGATATATCTGGAAACGTTATATCCAATTTGGACATCCACCGCGCATGGTGAATAGCTCCGGGACATCGAAATTTAATACAAGTGGAGGAACTTTTCCTAGGAAAATCAGAGTGAGCTCCAGTAACTCTTCGATAGTCTTCTCTGAATATATTTTCTGATTTTCGTTGTAACATAAACTTACGAAGTTGTTGGCATCATCCATGAGTAGCCTGTAACTCTCCTTGCAGTACGGCTGTTCAGTTGCATGGTTCGGTATTGCTCTGATCAATCTATTGGCCAATAATGCTTAAAATCTACCAATAAACTTTACGTTTGGGGCCGGACGTTACCGCCCAAATAATTTCGTTGAAAATATCCTCACATAAAATTTCAAATATATGGTGTCGACATGGTAGCCAAAGCAAATCTTTCTGCAGTTTTTGTTCAAGTTGAACGCAAGCTCCATTCTTCCGCCCTGTATTAGCGGCTGTTGTATCAAATGACATTCCCACGATTTGATCCAGAAGTTTCCATTCATGAATTGCCTCCAAAACTACTTCTGCAACTTTCTCTCCTCTTCCTTGGTCAACTTTCGGAACTCCTAGAAGTTTTTCTATCTTGTCACCTGAGACTAAAATTGCCACTCGATCTTCCTTCAGTGGCCCACCAGAAATATTCGGAAGTAGTTTTCCATCAAAATGAATAACTAAAGGACCCTCACACGAGAATGCGTCTTTCGTGTTTGAGGCATGTTGGTAACGATACTGCTCCCTCGCTCTTCGAATGCTGCTCACGGAAAGAGGAAGCTTTTCTGCTTCAGAGATATCGTAAGTTTGTGCGACCGCAGACAGAACATATGCAGCTTTCCTGTTGCTAATGTTAGTCCGATCCAAGGCTGAGGCAAGATTTTCACTAACTACATGCGGTACGCTCGTTTTTGCGCGCTTCTCCGTACCTTTTGACGTTGATGGACTCGATGTATTTGTAACATTAAAACGAATTTCAGGATCACTATTGAAGTCATCAATTGGATTGTGTTCTTCTTCATCCGAAGAACTTGATAGCTGTGCTGCCGCTGCCGCTGTCGCCTTCGTTTCCTTATTTCTTCTCTGTGAAATCGTTCATCTTCTTTGGAGGCTCTCGATGCTTTTCTTTGTTCCTTCATAACTAAATTTTTGTCTACACCGCCCATAGCGCACATTCGTTCCGACATTTGGTCGATCAAAAACATTTATCCTCTTCAATTTTTATGAAATCTAAAGCATCATGACGTGCGATATCAAAGAGAACATTGATTGACTCCACAAAAACAAGCTCTCTGACATTCTGGGCAGAACCTCCACGTTTCTTATTAACGCATACTTTTGTGTAATTTTCCAATAATGAATTCATCTTCCTGATAATATCTCTCCAATCTAACTGGAATCCCAGCTCTTTTCCAAATATCACAAAGTTTCTGCACGACAGTTTTCAAAGCATCCTTCTGAGACATATTTTCCTTCTTGCGATAATTAAAAAAAAACTTTTAGGACCTCTAGACTGGTTGGTAGCATTCTTCCACCAAAATCTTCTAATGGATTGCCGATGAGGTGAATAGCAGTTTTAGAGGCGTGTTTCTAGACATTGATTGTTTTTTTTTTACTGAAAAGAAGAACCTTGAACCACTATATAGATATTTATATAATGAATATAATTATATATATATATATATATATATATATATATATATATATATATATATATATATATATATATATATATATATATATATATATATATATATATATATATAAATATATAATATATATATATATATTAGGGTGGCCCAAAGGACCCATAAGTTTACTAAAACTTCAACCTCAATGATGGAGTTCTAAATATTATCTGATTCGTTTGAAATTTTGTATGAAATGTTTTTTCATCAAGAGGAACAATAATATTAATGCGCATGAATAATTTTCGAAAGTTGAATTTTTTACTTAGTTCTTCTGAACCACTCTAATATATATATATATATATATATATATATATAAATTAATAAACTATGTAAGAAGGACATAGGTATATATCATATAATATATATATATATATTATATTATATATATATCAGAGGCTTCTCCTATACTCTTGCTGCTCGTGTGTAGCATGAGTTAGCGTTATAGAAACGATCGATCTTTTACGAATTTCATAATGTTACGATAATTTTTTTTTTTTTTTTTTTTTTTTTTTTTTTTTTTGGAAATTTAATTTAAAAAAAAATAAAAAAATGAAAAATATTACATAATAAATATAAAAGATTATGGCAAAGTGAAACAAAAAAGGTAAGAATAATCGCTATTAAAATAATGCCTAGTTTTCGCATCCATTAAAAAAAAAATGACTCGTGCCCAAATCGAATAGCGTAGATTGTGCATGTGAATCTACAGTAGAGTATAAAATTGCTTATAAGTACTATATTTATAAATAATATGTTTAAATACTATACATAATTATAGGTAAATATTTAATGAAATAGATAAAAATAATAAAGAAATTAATAAAATACTTAATAACGTTAAGAATAATGAAAGAAAGACAATAACTTGGAATACTATAGTTAACCGTCGAATCAATTTTAAATTAAGGAAAACTGTAAAATAGCCAATATACTCAAGCATCTTAATGTAACATTTTGTGGTAATTAAAATTTATTTAAACTTATATATATATATATATATATATATATATATATTATATATATATATATATATATATTTAGAGAGAGAGAGAGAGAGCCCGAGTTGTAAAAAGTTACTGGAGTCGCCGCTTATATATATATATTATATATATATATATTATATATATAAATATATATATATATATATATCAATATATAATATATATATATTATAATATATAATATATATAATATATATATTATATATATATATATATATATAATATATTATATATATACACATATATATATAAGTATATATAATAATAATATATATATAAATATATTAATATTATTAATATATAATAAATAATATATATATTTTATATATAATATATATATAATATATATAATATATATAATTATATAATAGATATTGTATTTATATATATTTAGTGAAATAAATAGATTAAAGGCATACGATAGGAATTGCAATCGAACATTTTCAAGTATTCATCCAATGAAACACAAATCAGATTATAAATGTAAAATTGCATTATCTTAATTAATTCATCGAATCTCTCCATAGTGGAATCACATTTATTATCTAAAGAGTTTAATATTTAAAGTATACCAACTTGAACATTTTTATGAAACTATCGAAATTATACTCCAATATGGTAATCAATTTAAGAATTGTAAATAATATATTATATATATTATTATATATTTTATATATTATTATATATTATTATATTATATATATATTATTTATATTATATATGATATATATATATATATATAATATATTTATATATAATATATAATATTACTATATATATGTATAATAATATATATTAATATTATATATAATATTATAGTATAATATTAATATATTTAAATATATTATATATATTAATATTAAACTTGCCTTTTTATCAGCCGATTTCGTGTCCATTTGTGCGGTGGGTTACATTGCCATAATTTTACACTATAATATCATCGGGCCGTTAGCCAGTGCGCGTGCGTCAGCACGCGCCCAAAGACAAGCCTTGCTCCGTTAGGAGCAAGCCAAAGGCTTGTTATTATTTAAATTATTACTGTATTAAAAACAATTTTCAAATGATTATTTCTATTATAAATAAAAAAAATCAATATCTTAGTGTTTTTATTTAATGCATTCATTTACTTATCGAAATATTTTATTATTACTATATATTTTTACTTTAGTTAGACCTATTAAATAATTTATTATAGAAAACGGAATTTTTAGGGGAGATTATATTATAATAAAAAATAATAATAATTCCGTATAAGGAACAAATTATTTACATATGTTTAAAACACTCGTCTTGCTGATTTAAATTTTCAAATAAAACAAAAGAAAACAAATTCATATTTAGATTTACGATCCTAATTTGTTTTCGTTTTCTCCGTTAAAAATAGTTGCGTAAATGGGTAATAAAAAAGTCGTAAGCAATGAAGGATTTATCTATTTTATTTTTATTTATTTTAACAAAGTCAAATTATAGAAATATAATATCAAAATACTGTATTAAAGAATAATATTTTTCTCTAGTGGGGGGGGGGGACTATGCGAAACCTCTCGACAATTTTTTTCCTCACGATAATTTATTAGCTTCCATTTTTTTTAGTTCTATTAAAAATTCGTTCAATTTCGATTTGCTCAAAATGATTTCTTTAAATTTCTTCACTTTATTCGCTAGTGTATCATTTTCTTCTTCTAGAGCTCGCTTCGATTTGTTCAACCTTTCCATTTTTTCTCGTCTTTCCATGAACGTTAAACGAACGTTTTTCATTAAATATTTATATCGTGGGAGGGGCGCGACATATTTTCGTTGTTCGCTACGATGATCGTAGACCCGATGCTTACTACTACCTCTGGAGTCGCTAAAGGTTGAGCGTAATAAAGACGGATGTATTACTGGCGAAATAGTCAAAATTTCGTTTTTAAGCTGATGTAGTGGGTACTCGAAATTAAAATTTACGATAGCGCCTAAAGGACGCGCGAACGCGCTAATCTGAGCCACATTCAAACGTATAGGGTTCAAACTTTTATCTTGACCACTCCCAGGAATTCGGACGAGGGAAACCTCCGGTTTTTGAGTTTCGAATGACGGAGCCATTTTTATTTTTTGATTCAGTGAAGTGCTGATTATGAGCGAAGAATTTGTTAAAGAACTCCGTTTTTTCTCAAACTAATTTCTCGATGACTCGAAATCACCTTTTTATATAACTCGTAGGAAAAATAAAAAACGGTTAAAAATAATATTCAAATTTGATTTTTATTTTGGAAATAAAAATAATAACAAAAAAGTATATTTATATATATATATAATATACGATTTAATGAAGATTACGGTGTATTAAAATATAGACAATATTTACAAAAAAAAACTACAAGTTTTCACGATCATGAAATAATCGGTTTGAAGGCGTACTTTATAAGCATCCTACAATACGGACACGACGTAAGGGCGAGTGCGCAGGAAGAGCATGTCACCATGTGTTTACAAGGTAAAAATACTACCTCCGTCTCTTCGTCCAAACAAACTTTACAAAGCATGTTTTTTGAGAAAACTTGGTTTGTCGTTCCTTGAGATTGCGGTTGGCAACTAGAAAGCGAGGATTCCACCGCTAAAGACGATGACGACGACGATGTATCCTTCGCTTCGGAGACAGGCGTAGCCACTTCGATACTCTGTTCGATATTAGTTAGAGTGTTAATATTTGTAGCGGGTATCGACTCCGAGCTTACGATATCGCGTTCAGTATCGGCGCCTCTCGTCACGCTCACACTGGGTTCATTTAACGACGTTATTCGGCTGACTCGACGATCTTCGGAGGAGGTTTCATCGGTAGTAGGCGATACGGAGAAATTATTATTAGCGTTTTCGGTATTACGCGCGTCGTCCTCAGCGACTCTGGTGGTGTTCACACTCGTCGGTTCGTTTAACGTTATTAGGCTGACACGAGGATCTTCGGAGGAGGTTTCATCGGTGGTGGCCGATGCGGAGAGATAATTATTAGCTTTTTTAGTATTAGGCGCGGCGTCATCAGCGACGACTCTCGTCGTGTTCACACTCGTCCGTTCGTGTAACGTTATTTGGCTGGCACGGCGATCTTCGGTGGAGGTTTCGTCGGTGGTAGGCGTTACGGAGAAATAATTATTAGCGTTTTCAGTATTAGACGCGTCGTCATCAGAGGCTCTCGTCGCGTTCATACTAGGCTCATTTAACGGTATTGGGCTGACACGACGACCCACCTCGGTGGTTTCTCGCTCGGTTTCATCAGTAGTAATCGATACAGAAACGTTTTCAGTACGATTCGCGTTTTCAGGAGCTGTCGCGATCGTTGCTCGGCTGGAACGATCCTCCTCGGTGGTTGTTGGTGATAACTCTGTTGTTTCGTTCTCTAAGTTTCGTTGTTCTGCTAAAATCGCATCCAGACACTCGTCTATCAGGGAGACTTATATATACTATATATATATAGATATATATATATATATATAATTATATATAATATTATATATATATATATACATATATATAAATATTTATATATATTAATATCTAAATATATATATATGTAGTATAATATATATAGTATATATAGTATATAGTATATTATTATATTATAGCGATATACTATATTATATATATTTATATATAGTATAGTTAGGTATATATATATGATATATATTAATATATATATATATATATATATAATAGAATACCTCCATAGATGTTAGGTATATATTTGCTATATATATATATAATATATATATATATAAATATATAGTATATATATATATGTAGGTAAAGGTTACTTTACGCGACACCTCTTAGAAAAATTTGACATGTTGCCAGATTTGCAAAAAGTAAATTTTGCTAGTTCTTTTTAGGACAAAAGAAAACTATTTTAAAATCAAGTAAAGTAAAGAATATATATACTATTATATTATATATGATATAGTTATATATATAATATATATTTATATATATTATATATTATATAATATTATATATAATCTAATATATATATTATATATATACTCCTAATATGATATATATAATATATATAATATATATATATAAATATATATATTATATTACCTAATATATTATATATATATATATATATAATATATATATATTATTATATATATCTATCATATATATATATATATATATATAATATATATATTATATATATATATATATATATATATAATCCCACTAAATTATATATATAAATTTTTTTTTATATCAAAGGCTTAAGAAAGTTTTAAAAGAATGGTATTAATTAATTTACTAAAATTACTTAGGGTGTGAAGCTCCAATATGTTTGATTACTTTATTTTTTACATTTTTTAATAAAAATTTGTGTGACATTTATTACGAATTGGGGTTTGTCTTTAGATTTTTATTATTTTCCTTCTAATAAAATAAAAATTTCAAATTGATAGTTTTATTTATATAATGCATGTAATTTAAATTAAATGACAATTATCAATGATTCAATTATACAACCCCATAATCACGAAAGTCGTGTAACTTTATTGAACAGAATAAACAAAACTTATTCTAACCTGGAATTAGGGCGTTATAAGAAAAAATTGGATACGTTTTAAATATATCGGCGCTATTTTGTTTCAGTGAAAGAACTTCAAACCTATAAAAATATGTTAAAAAATATGTTCAAAATGTATTTATTAAATGTATTTACCAAAAATTTTAAAAAGGAAATTAAAATATTAAAAACAATCCAAATTATTTATTTAAATAATCTATTTTATAATACCATACTTAACCTAAGCAAACTTAAAAATCAACTAATTAAAGATTTCAAATTTTTGATATAATATGAAAAAAAAAATTCTCCAACAAACAAAATAAATAGCAAACTTGGCAACGAGCAATTTTTTCTAAAGAGGTGTCGCGTAAAGAACTGTACTACACATACCTTATTTACTATACACCCTCAAATTCAAGTCTAAACTATAATAATTTATAATAGCAATACATATTATGTATATAATTTGTATATACTAGCCATTTATATATATATATATCATTACTTCCACCACCTACTATTTATATATATATAATTTATATATATATAACCTCTATTTATTGACACTCACTTTTATCTTTAGTATATATATATAGTATATATAAATATAGTATTATATATAATTAAAATATATATATACTATATATAATATTATATATATTATTATATATATTTAAATATGTATTACTACTATATAATTATAATATCTATACCTTTATCATAACCTATAATATACCTACTATTCCCTAAGTAATATATATATATAATATAAAGATACAGTATCTAAGTTATATATATATCATGTATAGCATAATAAATTATTTAAATAATTTATAATATAATAAAATTATCATATACCACCGATCTATCGAAGTTCCATGGATAGTATTAAATATATATGATTATATTATTATTATTACAACACATTCTAAAGATCTACTTATGCAGATGTCAAAATCATTTCACTATCGCATTAACAATTTCTAGTGCTATTTCTAATGAATATTTTTTATTTAGGCAAGAGTTATTTTAAGAATTATGTCTCTCCTCTCTCTCTCCTCGCTCTCTCTCTCTGCTCTCTCTCTCTCTTCTCTCTCTCTCTCTCTCTCTCTCTCTCTCTCTTCTCTCTCTCTCTCTCTCTCTTCTCTCTCTCTCTCTCTCTTCTCTCTGCTCTCTCTCTCTCTCTCTCTCTCTCTCTCTCTCTCTCTCTCTCTCTCTCTCTTCCTCTCTCTCTCCTCTCTCTCCTCTCTTTATAAATAAACCAACGAGGACACTAGGTATTTATGTGCTTAAATATAGATAGAAGGCCCTATATATTATATATATATATATAATATATATATTAAATATATATATATATAAGTATATGATATATATATATATAGTATATATTATATATAATATATATTATATTATATATATGTAAATGTTATATCTTTTGTATGGGTCTTGTTTTTTTTTTTTTATTTTTTTTTTTTTTTGCAACAATATTCAATTTTTTTAATAATCTTCGAAGGACTAAAAGAAGACTTTTAAGATCCTATTTCCCCATTTGTATCTTCCCCCCTCCCCCTCCCTCCCCAATTCCACTTCCGCCCATCCTCACCCTTTGGCCAAAATTCTATCCTCCCCCTCCCCCACCACTTTTCCATTCAATAACCACTACAATAACTCATCCCCCCAACCTCTTCCCCTCACCCAATGGCCCTCCCCTCTCCTATACCTATCCTCCCATCTCCTCCCCTTATCCTCTCCCAACCCCCCTCCTTCTTCTCCTTTTTTATTACCTCTTTCCAGAAACATTTCCTTGCCCCCCGAATTTCAAATATTCGCGTCCACTTTTTCTACACCCCATTCATCTTTTAGCTTCTCTTCCGCCCCTCTCCCACCCCCCGGCTCTTTGCTTCCACTCCTACACCCCTCCATTATATTCCCTCCCAGGAGCTTCCCGTCCTCTCCTTAATCTTCCCCAACCCATTTCCACATAAGGCCCCTCCCCTTTTTCCCCATTGTTCCCCCCACCCACCTCACTTCACCTCACTCAACTCACCATTCCCTCCTCTTATCTGCTGTTGGGCACCCCACCCCTTTTAATCCCGAACATACCCCCCTTCTAGCCTCTCCTATTCAGCATACTCCTTCTTTAAACTTCATCCTATTTCCCCCCCACCCCCCAATTCCCCGCCCTCTCCTATCACTTTCTCTAACCCATCCTCCATACCTTTCTCCTAAAACTCCCTTCTAAAACACTGTTCTTTCCATCCCCAATTTTTCACCCTTATTATAATTCTCCTCCTCCCTTCTTTTCCTCCCCTTCCCCTAACCCGTCACTCTCCCCCACCCTTATCGCTAAGCAACCCAACCCCCAAATTAAGTGATCCGATATATCCCCCTCCCCGGCCCCTCAAAATACATTTACATATCTATTAATCTGCCTTTCATCTTCCATTTAACCACACACATAATACCCAAGTACTGGCCCCCCTCCCCCCCCCGTTATATCTTCACTATCTATTCCCCCATGTAATTTATGATTTCCATTTTTTTTGACCCCCAAAGCCCTATATATTTCCCACAACTATCATCTTTCTTTCCACAACACAACTCTAACAACTATCTTCCCCATTAGAACATCCCTCTTCCCCCTACCCAAAATCTTGTGTCCTATTATTCTTCCACCCCTTCCCTCCCCTCCTGCATTCAAATTCGATACACCCCAATAGACCTGAATTTATCATCTTACCCCGAAACAACCACAAACCATTTCCAGCAAATCCCATTCGAACTCCACTCCCAATAATCTTTCTCTACCTCCTTACCCCCCCCTCGCTCCATTTCAACTGGTGATATGCCGCATTATAACGAAACCACCATATTCCCCCGATTAACCTTTTACACATTATTCCTTCGAAGAACTTTACCGGTTGACAGACTTGACACCCCTTATCTCCTCACCATTTCCTCGACCACGTTGAGCGCTTTACCCCACCGACCCTCACTTGCTTTCTCGTTCCACCTGATATTCATACCCCCTTGTAATTTTACCTCCAAGATCCATCCCATCCCCATCTTTTCCCCCTATATCGTCAGTTCTGTAACCCCCTAAGCGCACCCCCCACACCTTGAAGATTCTTTCATAAATTAAACCCGAGCTTCCTCCCTCTTAGTCAAATTACCTCCCGTACCTCTCACCGTGTCTAACACCCCACCCTTATAATGAAACTGAATCTTACCAAATTGATAATTGTCAAGCGAGTTATTTTAAGTTATCACTCCTTTATAGAACTAAAAAATATCTTGTAACTAACAATAATTATGAGACCCCAATCTTCCCAATTAAATATAATATTAATTATTATTAATAACGAAAAGAGAATCAGTGCATATGAATTCACCACGAAAGACTGGACACATATATATATGAGACTTATATAGGTGTATTAGATAAGTAGCTTATATATATATAATATAACTTTTATAAGGGTGGCTAACTTATATATAAGATAGGAGTTATATATATATATATTATATGATATTAAAATATATTATTATAGCTATTTTATATAAATATCATGATATATATTATATATATATATATGTCTTAGTATTAGATAGCCTTACAACTTTGGTAGATACGAAATTCATTATTGCAAATACAAACAAATGTAATTTAAATTTCTTCTGAATTTGATACCTTCATCAAAAATTTTCAGAAACTGTTAATAGACATATTGTGTGCTCTGTAGAGTTATTGCAAACATATTGAGTAATTTAAATTAATTAAAATAAGCATATATTTATTTGTTTTTTAATTCCTTAATTATATTCGTGTTTCATTTTTTTCTTTTTTAATTATAGCATGTTTATTTTTAATATCTTAATAATTAAAGATAATATATGATAGATGAACATTTATTATATCAATATAGTAAATAATTATACTATTATATATATAAATATAAATATATAAATATATATATAGATAAGATATATAGTATATATTACTATAAACTATATTATAATATATATATATAAAAGTAGGTAAAAGTAAATAAAAAAAAAAATTAATTATGCATTAAGTTAATATTACTTTAATAAAAAATAAAATGAGAATTTTTTTTTTAAGTTTGATATTTCGTCTTGTATCTGTAAGCTTTAAGTCTCTCCAATCTTCTTCTGGACTCTCCAATCTTCTTCTAGCTCTTATGAAGTTGAAGATCCTTAAATAGATAACCTCAGCTATAAGAATAATACTATAATTAATTATATAATATTAAATAATATATATAAGATATACTA
Organism: Trachelipus rathkii; assembly: GCA_015478945.1. NCBI lineage: Eukaryota > Metazoa > Arthropoda > Malacostraca > Isopoda > Trachelipodidae > Trachelipus > Trachelipus rathkii. Next base: position 45,997 of record JABUQX010022532.1, on the reverse strand, counting down.
TAAAAAAACTATTATTATTGATATTATTTTTTATTTATTATATTATATTATATTATACTAATATATAAATATAATATATATATATATACTATTATATATATATATATATATTACATATATATATATAATAATTATATATATAATTATACTAATATATATATATACATAATATATACTTATATTATTAGATAAACTTATTTTATATGAGTAGTTCTATGATAATATATATATTTTTATATCTCTCACAATATAATTATATTAGTATTATATATTTTAAGAGGTGTGGAATCGTATACTCAAAAAAGACTTACCTTGTACCGGGTTGCTCGGTTTTACTTTTTGGTACAAAAGTAATTCCCGTTATCGGATATTCCGTTTCTTTGAAATGAAAAAGTAACAAAATTTAACGAAGGTACCGTTACTCCCTCACTTTTAGCTTATGGACAAGTATTATTTAAATTATGCCTCTAATTAGTAAGTTATAGGTTTTGATATGTTAATTTCAATATCGTCTATATATTACAAAAAAATATTACCAAATCTTTTAATAATTATTAAATCAAATGAAAATTATACATAATTAACAAACACGTGTATATTTCTGTTGTGACTTATTTCGTTTCGCATTCACTTTATGACGTTGCATTTCAATGTCTTCTGTCATTCTGATTGGTCTACCCTGCATTTAAATAATACTATACACTATCTAACTTAGGGTAAACAAGACAAGCAACTTGCCTGAAAATTCCTAATACCCACTCTAATTTAATTTTCCATAAATAAATAAATTAATAATAATAATATATAATATTAGAATTAATTTAATAATAATCTCAAATATAGATATATAATTTATATTTAATAATAATACTAATCAATTAATAATATTAATATAATAATAATAATAATAATAAATAATAATAATATAATAATAATAATTAAAATAATTATTATTTGAAGTAATAATAATAATAATAATAATATATAATAAATAATAATGCTTATTATTTAATATTATTATTATTTTAATTTTATTTATAATATATTATTAATTATATTATATTTATTATTATTATTCTGATATATAATATATTATTATTATTTATTATGTATAATTATTATTAAATGATTTTTACTCATAATTATGTATTTTACAGATTATTTTCTGCTATTCTTTTATTTTTTAATGAAACATCTTGAAAGAAAGAGGACTTGCTCCTAGCACAACTCCCTCTCCTACCCCTAAGGTTATTCCCAACGACATGCTTGATCCTCCAAATAGGAAATTGTCCATTATAAAAGTTATGCGATAGTAATGAAAATAACTCTTACTCTCACCGAAAGAACTTGAATAACTAATAATTATAAAATATACTAACCCAATTAAACTCAATTTTTATATTATGAATACTAATATAACCATTCTTATTATTATTATTATTAATTATATATTATATTATTATATATTGATTATTATATTATTAATCATTATTATTATTATATTTTGATTATTGTATTCATTATTATTATTATTATATTATATATTAATTATATTTAATTTATTATATGTTTTTTATTATTACTTATTGTTGATTCATGTATTTATATTCTTTATATTATTATTTTATTATTGTTTTTATGATTATTATTTAGTATTGATTTTTCAATTATTCTATGTTATTTATTATTATTCTATTGATTTAATTATTTATTATTATATATTATTATTATTGTTTATTATTATTTTTATATATTATTGTTATTGACAAGAAGTTATTGATATTTTAATTAGTAGTAGTCTTCTTATTACATTATTAAATTATTATATTATGTTATTATTATTTATTATTTTATTATTAGTTGATTTATATTATTATTATTGATTACTATGATTATTTATATTATAATAAAATTGCATAATATCTACTTAAGAGTTAATCATTCCCAGGTTATCCAATATGATTAGTCATGTTAAACATTAAAGATAATAGCCGTTATGGTAACATCTGTATTGGTAGTGTGCGCAATGCGCGGTGTGTGTAGAGGGTACTATGAGGTGTATAACTGGTATTATTATAATGAATATGTATCGCATACTTCGCTAACACAAAGTGTAAAATTTAGTTTTCTCTGCGATTATGTAATGATTCTGATTGTTTGGGATCAGAGAGAGTTTAAGGTTATATATTATTTTATTTTCTTTTCATACGTTTAGCATTCTTTGTATTAAATATCTGATATGCGTGACACGTCAAAGGAAAAAACAATTATAACGAATGAAAAATTACTTTCTTTTAGATATTTCTTACTTTCACGCAATAACTTTATAATATATATATAGTATTATATATATAAATTTATTATATCTACTTGTTATATATATATTATGAAGTATATTATTATTCTTGTTAAATATATATTTATTATAATAATATAATAGTATATATATATATATATAATATATTATATTGAGTATATATACGAGTGGTATCCAGGGGGGCCATCAACTTCCTCTTCCCACTCTAAATGTTATACACTTGAATTTTTAAAGTCATTTTATAAGGTTTCATTAATAAAGTAATAGAGGTTAAATTGAATTTTATATAATTCGCGCTGTCATGAAAAATTCGGTAGTCCTTTGGGTGAAGTTTTTACGAGTGCGAGAAAGAACAAACTTCATTTATTTTTACCCAGTTAATTCTTATTTATACACTATAACTTTTGACCCTACATACTAAATAAATATATAACTTATAAATATAGTAATATCTGGATCTCTCTCTATTAGTATAGTATAAATATATGAATATAGTATCATGTGGAGAAACTCTCATATATTAGAACACACATGAATGTCTTGCAAAATTAATGTGATGAATGACAGTATTTGAACTTGGTTTGGATCATGAATAACCATATAAGAGGACAGGGGTATTACGTGCAAGCAGCATGGATAATGTGGTGAAGTTCAGGGATGGTCAGAGAAGTAATAAAGAAAAATGCTAACAAAGCTATTTAACTTCCTGCCTTTTGCAAATGCTTAATATTTATGCCTACACAGATAGCTTCTAAAGTTCAAAATATTCGATAGTGCAAAGTTGGAATTATCAGAATGTGTTTTTGTACATTCCTTTCTTGTAAGTGTTAGAGAAGACTAATATTTCTTTGAAGAAAAAAATAGAAGAACTTTATTCCTAAGAGAGTAGCAAGAAGAGATTAAAAATAGTTTGCAAACTCACTGGTGCCAACGGCATGAATTTTCGCTTATTATTTTTAAGAGAATGACTACTAGATTAAGAGCGAATGGCTGAGTTTTAGAAAAATAAATGTGAAACGGAAGATCAGTCCAAGAAAAAGATCCTTAATTCTGAAACATATGTTTATAGTGCTTCTTTTCTGATTATTTTAAGTTTATTAAGTTTATTTAAGTCTATTAAGTTTAACATCCAATCTTTTCAAAAACGATTTGCAGACACACTTATTTCTCTTTCTTTGTGCCAGTGACATATAATGAATTGATCCTAGTTAAAACTAAGACTTGAAGCCATCATTTTAGATTCGTTGCAAAATTGGTTAAAGAGCATCTGAATCTGAGCTGGGTATTGAAATTGCTGCACCAAGAAAATTAACAAATCCAGAAATACAGACCCAACATTCTTATTTCCGACCCACAACTTATTATCGCACATTCATTTTTATATCATTATTTGGTTGATTAATATCAGCATTAGGAGAGAGGTTTTTAATCATAAAGAAATTATTCTCCTTGCCAATTTGTCATATACCGTGAACATGGTTTGATTGTTGCGCTTATGAGAAGATAAGAAGACACGTCATTTTTACAAGGAGATCTCGAACTCTTGAGGATTTAGGTAGAGATAAGCAGAATGGGAGATTTATGAAAGGTTGAAAATATGAACTCACAACCACACAAGAATTGTACCAAACAGTCATTAGCAGAACTATGTTTCTTTTGTCGATCAGTCACAATTTTCCAAAATAATTTATCGTCTTGTTGCATTCTGGCAATTTTAAACCAGTGATCTACTGCTTCTCTCAGTAGAAAGAGATTTCAACATGTATACACTTTATTGAAATAGCTCACTTAGGAAAATACCCATTGAGAGATGAAACACCTACTGAGCTTGCCTCTCTACCATTTATACATCGAAATATTGACATTTAAACTGATGATGTTATCTCGGACTCGCTCACTTCTCATGCCCAGCGAATAAAGATTTAACATCAGGTAGATGCATTCAGCAATTTTATATACAACCTTTATTCTCATTGTGTTTCCTTAGGAAAATGAATATTTTGTCCTTCACTTTATATAAATATAATTATACAAATATAATAAGTTTATATTATAACTATATATATTATATTTGTTATTTATATTATATTGATTTTCTATATATATTATATATAGAATATATAATATTATATATATATTATATATAATAATATATAATACTATTTAAGAAACTAGTTTTAGTGCTGTGCCCCTCCGAATAAAAAAAATCCTTAGGTAACGCACTTGTATTCATAAGATATCTAAATTATAATGTATAATAATATTATATTATATTATATAATATTTATATATATTATAACTACTATTATATTTAATTATTATAGTATATAATATATATACATATATTATATATATTATAAGTATACTATATAATATTACTTTTATTAAATCTATATCAAGCTTATGAATATTAGTATTATAACTATCACTCCTTATTAGTTATATCTATATAATATCCTGTACGTAGTACGTGTTTAAAAACTGTGACGTCAAAAACTATATTTTTAATATATAGATATTTTATTCTAATATATTACTACCAGTACTTAATATATCAAACAAAAGTATTCTTTGTGCAAATACACGATTATATATATATCACCTGATGGGTTTCATGGCGCAGATAGTATGCCTTCCTAAGACAATAGGCATTTAAATTATTATCTAAATATATAACATATATCTACTATACCTTAATAAGGTATTATAGTGTAAGGGTATTTTATCGTCTACTAGATAATCCCGATAGATTTTTATTAATTATATATTAGTATTTTATATTATATATATTTTATATTAACTCATTCATAATATATATATATATTATATATATATATATTGAATGATACTCAATCCCCTAGTCCTAAATTGGTATCTAGGGTTAGTTCCATTTATCTGATATAGATTGTATATATATATATATATATATATATATATGTTTATTATAATTCATAGGTCATAATTATATACCTTATATATATTAATATAGTATTATATTAATTATATTTTATATACTCAATATTTCCCTTTTTAAAAAAAACAAAAAATATATATACTAATTATATTATATATTACTAATAATAATATATATATGATAATTATAGATATACTCAGTCTTAATCTGATATGAAAATTAAGTTATCTATATAACCTGTATTATCATATACCTGATATATAATATGATATTAGATAGTGATAACTTGTATATAATATCATAAGAATCACATAGTAAAAATTCGCAAACTGTTACGTATTGAATATCTTAATATAAATGTATTATTATTACATGATATATATATATCATATTCATACTAATATAAATATAATATATAGTAGTTATTATTTATTATTATATATCTTTTTTATATATATATATATAATATATATTTATTATATAATACTCATGTTCGTGGTGTAGTGTGTGTGTAGGGATACGTCGGGATGGTGTGTGTGTGTGATTGTGCTGTGTATGCTGTGTAACTATGTGTGGTGTCTGTAAGAGGGCTGTATGCATGTGTGTGTGGTATGTTTTTGTGTAAGTGGTATGGGTTTAATGATACTTCAAAATGGATCAGAAAAAAATTAAATCACTAATAAATGAGTGATTAAAAAAAAAATATCATTAAAACTATTATGCTATTTGAAACTACGATTGATTAAAATGTATTTTCACAGATCCAATTTCATTTTTGATTTGATATTATAATTATTAATTAATTACCTTTTGATTTATCAAGGAAAATTAAAATTTTAGTTATTGCTCCGGAATTTTCATAAATTAAAACCTCTAGTTTTCATTTTTTAATTAAAATAACTTCAAAAACTTGATGGGTATAATAACATTTTAGAAATTTCTTGAGTTGATCTTATTACTACCTCAACGCCCTAAATATAATAATAATCAAATCCCTAAATATAATAATAATAATAATAATAATAATAATAATAATAATAATAATAATAATAATAATAATAATAATAATAATAATAATAATAATAATAATAATAATAATAATAAGTGAACATAAATATTAATTAGCAACAACACAAAAAAGACGAAATAAATTATTTTCCTTTAAAACAAATCAAAAAAATAATAACAGCAATAAAAAATTCAGGGGTCAAAAAATTAAAGGAGATAAGAAACCAAAATCTTCAAGATGCGCTTCGCAAATCCCTGTATTAATGGCGAATATTCTGGCACTGAATAAAGGATATTTTCAGAATAAAGAGAAATAACGGAGAGATAAATAAGATGTAGCAGTACCGTATTAAAAAAGCAGGATTTTTTTTTCTTTTTGAGCTTCACAAAACCAGAATATTTAGAGTATTTTGTAGCCTTTATGTTATAGAAAAATATGTAAAATGCAGTTGCAAATAATCACCACACACACTACCAACACACAACACACGACACACGACACACACACACCCACACAACACACACACAAGCACAATACACAGCTTCATATTATATATTAGTATACTATTTATATATTAAATAATTATATATATATATAATATAGTATATAGATAAAGTGATATATTATATATTATATATAATAATATAATAATATTATATATATAGTATATATATAAATATATACTTAATAGTATATATATATATAGGTGAAGGTTACACATAAAGGAAGAAAAAAACATAGACTTGTAGAGGAAAGTTCAGCTTAGCTGCTTAAAGCTTACACAATATGGATGGATAGAACAATTAAAAGCGAGTGTATTTGAAATATTTAAATAAAAAAAAAAAATAAAATGAATTTATTATATATAATTTTACTTCTAGAGACGATGCTTGTCTCGGTACTATTTGTGAGTTAGATCTCTATCTGCACTATCTTTCTTCATTGTAGTGGAGTTTGTATATTGTAATTTATTTTTTTTTGATTTAATAATGTGAAACGAGAACCCCAATGGATTATTATACCGCACCGCTGCAGGGGAAGTCGGGGGTCTCTCGGCCTATCCGGGGACGACAGCGTAGGACTATTTCCCCCCTTCGGGAGGGTCTCCGGAACCCGCTCTTTGGTATTTGTGGTGTCGCAGGGGGTTCCTCCGCCCTCCCTACGGGTATGGAAAAACGTCCCCCCCTCTGGTTCCCCGTCGGCTCGGCCCCCTACTTTGCCGTGTTAAAATCTTTAACTCATCAGTATTTTACCACGGAGCAAAGTTGGGGCTCGAGCCGACGAGGGAAAGAGGGGGGGACGTTTTCCATACCCCATAAGGGAGGGGCGGAGAACCCCCGCGACACCCAAAGAATACACAAAGAGCGGGGGTTCCGGAGCCCTCCCCGCGGAGGGGGGGACATAGTCCTACCCCCTGTCGATTCCCGTTAAGGGCGACGCATGCCCCTCGACTCCTGCCATCTCCGCGGTCAACCCTTCGGGGTTCCCATTGTTAATAAAAATGTAAATAAAATAAAACTAATAAAACTCGCAAAACCATTTTTTTCTCAGATTGTAATTCTGATGTCCTACTGACAAAGCATGCGTCTTCTGGGAAGTAGATTATATAAAATATATTAAAAAAAGTAAAAAAAAAAAAATAATTTAAAATTACAATGAATAAAATCTTAATTAGGTAAATAGAGAAGTCTTATTTTCTTTTAAATATAACTTTTCTCTATAAAGTCTATAGGTTCTTTCCTGTCTTCTATTAGGTAACCTCGAATTCTAACCAAATATATAACGTAATATATTTATATATTATTATATTTATATTTTATAATATATATATTTATAATATATATATATATTATATATATTTTTATATTATAATATATTATATATTAATATATTATTAATTATATATATATATAATCATGCGTGTTAAATAGAGCTGAGATACTGTCATAGTGCTAGCTCCAAGGTTTTTAGTGAGTTTTGATACTGAGGAGGGAATGGCAATGTAGTTTAGGTAGACTCTTTTGATGGTGTTTGTGGCCAAGAGTTGAGCGTGTCAAGATTAGTGATTTAATGCAGAATCGGATGATTCACGTTTTGGTTGAGTGCGGATACATTTTCATGTTTTCTGTTAGCCATGTTTGAAAGTTGATTGATTGTATATCTTGCGGTATAAAATATCGGTTCAAGTTATGTGGCTAGTGTTTAAGTCTTTCTGGGTGAGTGATAGTGGCTATTGTAAAAGTCTCTGCGTTGGGAT
>JABUQX010022532.1:27500-30000 GCA_015478945.1 Trachelipus rathkii | reverse complement strand
TATATATATATATATATATATCTATATTATATTATATATATATATATATATATATATATATATATATATTAGTGAGGACCGATGTCAAAAATTGACTGTTTGCGGATGCGGATCTTAAGGTAGATGAGGATGCGGATGTGCCGTTAAGTGAGAATGCGGATGCGGATGTTTACTCTTTTAAAGTTTTGAATTATAAATATATATATATATATATATATAGATTATATATATATATATATATATATATTATATATATATATATATAGTATCTGATATATTTTATATTGTCATGTAGTATTATATTCTTATATTATATTATTAGTGATTATGTGGTTATCATCACTATTATATATACTGCCCGTAGTTGGCCGATTAAGTTGATTAAGATTATATATCTGAAGGTGTGCAACAACCCCATTTCTACCTTAGAGAGTTGTGGACGACGATCCCATCGATCGAGTCGACCGTGGTAACCAAGGTGAGACACCCGTAAAATAATTAAGTAATAAGGTAGAGTAGTAGGTTAGTTATGCACACACTCAGATTTATTCATTTACACTAACGCAAAAAACTACTGATAATATACAAAGAATGAGTATACACAGAAAGCAGGTCATTTAAAATAATGAAATGAAGAGAGATTTAAAATAATTCAGACAGTGAAATACCAAATCATGAGTAAAGATATTGGAAGAGAATTCCTCCAGAAAACAGATGAGTGGCTAGGATATGAAGTAGAAGCTAATCACCGCAAGCGAAAAATATGCCTGGAGTTATAGCATAAATTAATCATACTACAAAAACTCATGTCGGCCGGTAAACAGTACACTACCTTGTGCTATACGAGGGCTGACGTAAAGTGGTGTACGCGAGTGATATAGCATCCCATCGATGACACGTGATCCGTGACTATTGCCCGAGATAGCATTTACATAAGAGAAGAGATATAAACGCACACCACGATACGCCGCCGCGCTAAAGATACCATAAACTTTTACAAGGTGTCAACATCGGAATAGTGCCGCATGCACCACCCAAAGTTTCCCTTTTATTTAGATCACCGCCACTTTCTTGCGAAGCCATGTCTGCAACTACTATACTCTCTATGCGCAAAGCTAGGTGTCGCGAGGCTCATCACTAATATAAATGAGTTACCCTACTACCCTGATAATAATATATGAGTAAGTACTAATTATTAACCTATATATATCACATAATATATATTAAACAAGGGTGAATTATGAGGCCCTTTTGTAATAGCTGTGATAGCAACCGAGAGAAGTAAGAAAAAGAGTCTCGACAGTATAATATCATCATATATTAATAATCGAGAGAATACTCACCAGTTTTATTTGAGGACCCTAGCCTAGACAACTACGTTGTGATTGGTAGATTAGCTTATTAGCAAGTCATTTTTTTGTTATGGTCGTGAAGAATTATTAGATTCCTACATATGGTTTATAGTTATATATATTGTACACACGTACAGATAGAGGATCGTAGACGGAGACCCTGTTTCTGCAAAGAACCTAGGAAAGGGAGGAGGCAGATGTGTTTTAACAGAGGCGAGAGAGGTAGCTCTTATTAGCGTCTTTTAAATAACTGAATTTCACAGAGCAATTGCCGTTGAGATGGCGCGGCGGGACCTCCCCAAGGCAAGGAGACTAGGCGGCACAACTATCGAGAGAATCAAATAAAGCCGGAAAAGATGACGAGATCGAGAAGAAATTCTAGAAGTAAAAGAAGGAGAGACGCGAATTGAAATCCGACGCATTGAAGAATATGAATCGGGTCGAGATTCCTAATTCGGCATACGAAGTGGAAGATTTAGATGTGCATGGTGAGAATATTCATTTAATGCGGAGAGTCACAAAAACGTGCGACAAAGTATCAAATGTGCCAAAAAATAACGCATATATTAATACATATTATATATATATTATATCATATATATATATATATATAATATATATATATATATATATATATATATATATATATATAATACTATATATTAATATATATAATATATATATATATATAATATATATATATAATTATATTATATATATATATATAATATAATATATTAATTATATATTATAGTATATAATATATATATATATATTAATATATATTATTAATATATTATATATTATATAATTATATATATATATATATAAATAATTAATATAATATATATATATATTATTATATATTATTAAAAGTAATAATAAATTATATATATTATATATATATATAATATTAAATATATAATATATTTAATATAATTATTATTATATATTAATATTAATATATATATATATATACTATTATATATAATAAATATTATATATATTATAATATATATTAATATATAATATATATAATTAATTATATAATATAATATATATAATATATAATTTATATTAATATTTTATATAAATAAGTGAATAAAGCTGTATATAATGCAAATGAATTTTCACAATTTTTTATTTAT
>JABUQX010022532.1:17500-22500 GCA_015478945.1 Trachelipus rathkii | reverse complement strand
AAACATATCATGACGGGTGTCAAACAGGGGTAGAACGTCCCAAAAATGAGATTCCCGTGGTTATTTTCCCAAACGCCAGAGTCCCCATGACCCCAGCGTGGGGTCATTTATATGGTTTCAATCGACTTCGATTAAACCCAAATACCATACCTTAGCAAAGGAGGTGTTAGAGCCATCGTATCCTCTTCAAAGTTGGCATGCCTTCTTTATATGTGTCAACATCGTTGCATCCAATGGTTCATGCTGCTTCCTCCAAGGGGGGTGGGGTCCCGCCCCCCAAAACCTAAAAATCGACTTAGAAAGCCGAAATTTGATGTGCGTATAGAAGAGAATGAATGAAATAGAATGCTTATGTTAAATTAATTGGCGGATCATATGAGCCGGAGCCGGAGCTGGTGGCGGCGGAGCCAGATTGGAATTATGGCTCCAGACACATATTAGGACAAATGAGGTGTCTACATCTATGTTTTCAAAGGTGTAGAACTCATTTGTAAGGGTTTCAGAACCCTAAAATGAGTTTGAGGTCCCCACTTGAGGGGGGTCTCAGCTGAAAAAGAAGAAAATCTTAGAAGAAGACGAAGGAAGATGGAGGTAGGAAAAGAAGAAGAAGGAAAAAAGAAGAAGTCTCATACAACGGATCAAATGAGTGATTGTAGGTGTTGGTACCGACACCGGTGTTGAGCAGGTGCGGTGCCAAATTAGTAAACATATACTTAACAACCTGATATTAGTGTACTTTTATATGTTTTCAAAGATGTAGATCTCATTTTTGAGGTTCCCAAAACTCTCAAATGAGTCTGAGAACCCCTACCCTGGGGTTCCTACTGAAAAAAGAAAAAAAAGTGGCGAGGAAAACTTAGTAAGATGAATCACGGTTTCAACTCTCTAAAGGATCACATGAGGGCAAGAGCGAACTCGAAGGTGCTCGCGCTCGCAGGCGCTCCCCGGTTCGGAACCGACGCGTTCGCCCGCAGGCGCAATATTACCGCGCGAACGCTAAAATATATTTCGTAGTTGTGACGTTAATGTAAACTTTTTTAATAAAGTGTTTACACCACTTTGTATTTTCTTTTCAAGTAATCTGTTTTTTACACTATGAGGCAGCCATTTTATTTTATACTTAAACATTTTTAATTTTTTTTTATTTATAGAAAACCCTGGTTCACTGATAATTTTTTGTAATAAAAAACATGTTTTTTTCGACCCTAAAGCTATAACTCAATAAGGTAGTAGAGCAAATAGCCCCAGAGGGACCATCCCCTCACCCCGGCTATGCGCTTTGTCTTCACGGCTTTATTGCCTTACTGTGGGGCTTTACTGTTTCAAGTCCTATCCGAAACACACATTCTGGTAGAAAAATAACTTCATTGTTTATTGAACTTTAAAAAAAATTGTTTTCCTGGACCACTGGGATTGAGGGGCCAAAGGGAAATCGCTTGATTCTTTCAAGCGATTCTCACACTCCAGAAATCACCATATGTGAGAGCATGATTTCCTGCTCTCACTATAGCTCTGTACACCTGCTATATAAACCTGTAAACATTACTCAAAAGGATTTCCTGCATACAAAACTTTGATTGTTATTTTTGTTATGGGAGGAATTCCTAACGACTTTTTTGTGAAACACTTTCAAATAATGTAAGAGTGAGTCACGGAGAGTGACTCCCAGGGAAGTGCCTAGAATGAGAGAATTTCAAGGGGGAAGTCAGTTTAGAGTCCCATAGCACAAAAAAAGGGACGTGTTAAACGATCGGCACTATAAAAGCCGGAAAATTAGGTTTTAACTGAATAATATTGTTGTGTTAACCTTTTAGAAATCCTGTTATAAACTGTGAATCGAGTGTTTAATTAATTTGAACCCTAAATTAAAGAAGAAAGGGTTAAAAATGCCATTATATGATAACCGGCTCATTATTATCTATTAAAACAGACTATTGTGTTAACTAATTGCTTGATATGAACTATTAATCATTTTGAACCATTGACATTATCTATGCCCATTTAATTTAATTAATCTTAAGAAATAAAGATAAGAAGTAACTTTCTCTTTCTTATCCTCTGTACATAACTTGTTATAGTTTAGTATATATATATATATATATATATATATATATATATATATATATTATATATATATATATATATATATATATATATATATATATATATATATATATATATATATATATATACTCGAGGAACAATATCTTTAATTATTTTTATCAGCATATAATCAAATTAATAGCCTCGGGTTAAACCATTAATAAAAAGGTAAGAGTAAACTCACCTCTTCAGGTAATTTACCCCTTAAAGCCATTCTCAGACCTCATAAATCCACCCTGACTAACAACCCGCAATGTGTTTATAGATTCCCTGTCTTTCATTGTAATTCTTATACATTGGAGAAAAGCACATGACTTTAACCGCAGACTGTACCCAACATAAACATGACCTTTCAAATAGACATCAAAATCTGCGCCTCTACATTAACATCATTCAACCACATAACCATACCATTGATATTAACAACATGACCCCTCTCATACATTCAAAAGATTTACACAGAAGAAAACAACTTGAATCTTACTACATCCTTAACACCAATAATTATAATAGACAAAAAAGCGAAATCAATATTAATCAAACTCTAAATATACATTAGAATCACAAATTTCTATAAAAATTTTAAATTCTAAAATATATCCCATTAAATTCTTATTGTTAATATAATTAATTTTAATTTTAGTCTTACAAAAAACTGCACCTGATGAGGTTTCAGAAAAGAAACGAAAATTTCGTGCTTTAATCTTATAAAAAAAGAAGATTTTTGATGAATTACTGATGATTTACTTCTAAAAAATTTACAAGATTCTTCACAAGGTCTTCTATTATATACTTTATTCTTTAGCGATCATTGCTGAATTCTTTCAATATATCATACATATATATATATATATATATATATATTATGAAAAGACATATATATATATATTAATCATATATATATATATATTCGAATATAAAGAATATTTATACATTATATATATATATATATATATATATATTGTGAATTCTTATATATATATTATATATATATATATATATATATAAATGCTTGTAACAAAGTTTCTTAATTACAGAAATATAATTGATCCTAAATATTATAATTAAAATACAAATACAAGAGGGCAGTGATTAAGTTCTTAGTAGAGATCATAAAGCAATTTGCTTCCCACTCTGGAATCTGTTCTAAGAAAATTTATATAATTAATGGGAATCAAATAAAAGGGAATTATTTGTGTGTTGTTATATAAACATGCCATTGATTTTTATAATAAAGAAAATTATTTTATATTGATCAAAACAAGAAAGGGGATGTTAAATAATAATTAGAAATGAAAATACTATCACCTTTTATATACCTTCCTATTAATAGTTGTACCTTAGGTGAGCAATGAGTAATCTGATTATCTGCTAATATAATTAAAGACTTCATTTCTCGCACTACACACACACACACACACACACACACACACACACACACACACACACACACAACACACACACACACACACACACACAGAGGCACACCTACACACACCTATACATACACACACACCACACACATATATATATATATATATATATATATATATATTATATTATATATATAATATATATATATATATATATATATATATATATATATATTAAAAAATATAAATAATATATATATATATATTATATGCAATTCATGAGCTGCCCCTTTTTCCCCCAAATATTTTTTTGATTAAAATAAATTCAGTGACTTCATGGGTGTAATTACATTTTAAAAGTTTCGTGCTTTGATCTTATTGCTACCTCATTACCTTAAAATCTTTCAATTGTTATTCAATGGTACAAATACTGTTAATAAATAATGATGATAATAATTATTTTAATAATTTAATTTGAATTTTAAATTCTTATTTTCAGAAATTAAAGTTATTTTAAGTTTATTAAACAGGGAAAAATACGGTAATAACATAAACATTATTATAATATTTAATAATATACAATTTTAGAAAGGGGGCTATTAATTGCAACACATATTGTGTGCTTTGCGTCTCTGACACAATGCATTTTTAATACAATTTCGGCAAATGTTTTTAAGAATTGCATGTATTATAAAACTGTTATAACAATTATATTACATATTCAGTAGTCACCGTAACTATAACATGTACTACAATTAAAGTATCGGAAGTAGTAATATTGTTAAGAAATATAAAATGATAATATTAGAAATGATAATAATTGATAGTATTCAAAGTGATAAAGCAACAACAACAGGGAACAATAAATAATAAGAAGAAAATAATGTTAATAGCAATAATTCTACTACTACTACTACTACTACTACTACTACTACTACTACTACTACTGCTCCAGCTACTACCACAACTGCTACTACTACTACTACTACTACTACTACTACTACTACTACTACTACTACTACTACTACTACTAATAATAATAATAATAATAATAATAATAATAATAATAATAATAATAATAATAATAATAATAATAATAAAAATAATAATAATAATAGAAACTAAAAAGAGAACATAAATATTAATAAGAGGCAACACAAAAAAAAAGCACGAAATAAATTATTTTCTTTTAAAAAAAAATCAAAAAAATAATAACAGCAATAAAAAATTCAGAGGGTCAAAAAATTAAGGAAGATAAGAAAATAAAATCCTCAAGATGTGCTTCGCAAATCCCTATATTAAAGGCGAATATTCTTGCACTGAATAAAGGATATTAATACAAGAGGATTTTTCTGAATAAGAAGAAATAACGGGGAGATAAATAAGATGTGGCAGTACCGTATTAAAAAAGATTTTTTTTCTCTCTCTTTTTTTGAGCTTCACAAAGCAAGAATATTTAGGGCTTTTATGTAGCCTTTTTGTTATAGATATAAATATGTAAAATGTTGTCTAACGTAGTATATA
>JABUQX010022532.1:0-12500 GCA_015478945.1 Trachelipus rathkii | reverse complement strand
CTTTAATAATTCAAAATTTTATATTTCGTGACTCTGGGGTTTTTTTCAAATCTTTTGTGATGATTTTTTTGGGAAGGGGTGATGTTTTCCAAAAATACACCAGAACGAAGATGAGGATGTTCTCAAACCTTTGTCCAAAATTTGAGATCAACCACCTAATGTCTTTTTCCTTACGGATATTAAGATGATAAGCACTACAAGCTGAAAAGATCAGCTGTGAGATCATACGCATATAAATTATCTGTTTTCAGCTATAAGTCTTGAGATCAATACCTGCTACCGTTATCGCCCATGCAAGATAAGTAATCTAGCCGAATAAATCGTTTAAAAAGGACGCGAACATTTGAGAATGTAGAGCCTTCGTATATTCATCTCATAATCACGACCGTATGGTTGATCGTTCACGTGCAAACTGATACCTCTAAGGTCTGAATGGAAGTAAATTTAAAAGACAGCACTTCCCTATAGTCTTCCAGATAAGCCATGTGTTCTACAATTCTATTACTTACCTTCTGAAGTAAGCTACCATTGACGATGTTACGGTATATTTAATACTACGCTAATCTTGCGATAAAGTTATTAAACAAATTTTTAGTCTAATTCTCTTGATTGGATATTTTGCTGTATCAGTCAAAAGAGATTTCTCTATTTCCATATGTTTAATGGGAGATGACTGCAGGTGAGACTCCTTCGCATCTTGAGAATAATTTAGCAAAGTTTCAAAATAACTTCGATATTGTAATTGCCGCTGATGCTCACCTAAAGATGTTTCATTGTTAAACAACATCTCAAGCTTGATTAAAAAACATGTATTACAAGCGAAATTTGTCCGGTAAATACTATGTGATTCGGCTTCTGATAAAGTCAGAGCCATCTTTATATTTACTAAACTTAAGTCTTAGATATAAAAACACCCATCGAAGGAATCAAGATATGGTCAGAAGTGCAGGGAATATTGAAGTCGAAAGGTACATCTGTTATTTGTGATTGCGTAAACGGGGTTAATACTAATAAAATTGAATTCACTCACACAGAGAAGAGATCCAATTCCCTCTTACAACAGTCTGGGATGGAGGGATGGAGGAAAATGCATCTTGCTGCGTACCAATCGCTGACGTATAATGATGAGAGATTTGTTTGTTTAAACATTCCTTATATAAGAAAATAGTTACAGAGTTTGTCATTTGGATGGCTAAAAAAGTCTATCACTTAATCATCGCTTTATTAAAGCGCAGACACAATCAATACACTTTTCTTGTAGCGCCGTCCCTTCCTATTCCTCTTTACAGGTTTTTTACCCAGCCGACCAACACCTTGACCAGTCATCTTACGCCGTATTTTTCGTTTAACATCATCTAACATTTCATCAGAAGCATCGGCTAGTCGACGTTTTACAGCCATCCGAGGGTGGACACCACCCATAATATCCTGGAAAGTATACCAGTCCTAGCTGCTTTTTTAGCGAGGTATTTACCTCCTGATTTAAACAAAGGGATAGCACCATCGTCGAGCAACAACGAAGCCAAAAAATCCACCCTAAACCATATTCCCCTCTGCTTACTTGAACCCCTGAAGATCTCTTTCTCTTTCCAATTAATATTTAATTATATTATTATTAACAGTGAGCTTCCTTCCGTATGTGTGTGTTTTTGATTCTTTACACTGCAAGTGTCACGTGTTGGTTTTTTTTTGTTATGGACCCTCATATGTGAACGTTGCCATCTGTGGTTGTATGGACAGCTATGGATTACCTTTCTACATCTCTTACTAATTTAAATCACGAATCGAACTCCGTTGCGGTCTTACTCAACGGTAAGGGAGTGAACATTAGGAGAATGTGCTAACTCTGCAATCTTTAGAGAAAATGAACTTACTCCTTAACAAGAGGCTTTAGGGTTATTCCCTAGACATACTGTATTGGCTTCTATTAATATCTGTGATAAACATTAGGCACATACCAGGTCTTGTAACAAATCGTTAGGATTACACACAAAAGTAATGAATTAGCAAAGTGTTTTTGAAGATGCTTATGTAATCGCTCAAAAGTGGAGCAGATATGAATACAAGAGCGCTATAAAATTGCTAGCACATGGTTGTGGTTCACCTCATGCTCAGCAGGGTTTATCTGTAAGCGAACACCCTTACGCCACCATGTATAGGGATCAAACTGGAAAGTGTTTAAATCGTGTAAATTTGCACCACGTCAAGATCTTAAAGACACCAGCTCCATTATCTCTCCCTTGGGTTTATTAGTGCGAAATATCAGATCTTGACATCATTCGAAACTTACTATGCAAATCGGTTATTAAAGCTGTCCTAAGTATGTCCAAGACGAGACTTGTAATAACCTCTCGCCTTTATAGTACACCCCTTTCCATGTAATATTCGATACCATTACGTTTCTGCATATGTAAACTATCAGTGTTACGCAGTTTCAAAGTGTTTTTTTACAAAATCAACGCTTCTATAAATTATGAACGCTCCTCGGGTAACGGTTACATTCTCAATACTGGCATCAAGAATTATTTCACTTAATCCGGCTTCAAACCTTTCTCGCTCGAAAGTTATAGGGTTCAATATTTCGGTATTAAAGTCCGATATTTTATTTTCATGATGTAGATCCATAGAGGCCGAGGAAGGTAGCGATAAATAGAAATGATCGCCGGTAGACATGATTATTGTTTCACAGATACTTATTTATGAGTTAGACTTTTTTTTATATACTATCGGAGCTTCTTCCGTATATGCACTTTACACACAGCCGTACCATGTGTGAATGGGTAAGGGTTCCCTTCGACATCTCTTATAATACACTCTTACGGTTCTAAATTGAGCTATTATTCAGAGGTAATACAGTGCTATACTAGGAAAACTTGTAAACTCTGTAACTCTTTATGAAAATGTATCACTTTAGTAACTGCTGAACTTAGCTGTTATCCAACATACTGGAGGTCTACAATCATCGCTGATAAACATATGCTACACCGGAGGTCGTGTAACATCTTTGAAGGATCGCATACAAAATGTAATGAATCATCGGTGTTGCTTTTTACTGCAAGCATGTCTAAATACTCTTCCATCTAGGGATATAACGTATTAATTCATTTAGAGGGTCTCTGATATCGTTAATTCTCAATTTTGTGTCATCACGTAAGTAATTACATTTACGAAACAGCCACAGTCTGAAGGTGTGTTGAAAAATAAATAAAACTTCATATCTTTCATGTTTACTTAAGCTTGAAGACTTTAAAGGTGATTAACACGCCCCTGTCTTCGCTTGAATGTTTATTAACTGTAAGAATACTAAATCCAAATTTACATATACGACTTGATTCAAATTGTTTGTTTAAGTCTATGAACACATCGGTAAGAGATTTATAGAGACCTCGATTTATTAAATATCTTTCAGAGAAATATTCTCTGTCGGCTCTCTCGATAACCCCCATATCAGTGTTAATTTTTAATACGTTTTTAACATTCTCAACACTTCTAAATATTACAAACGCCATATGGGAATCAGGCATATTCTCGATACGCTCATCCAATATCATTTTGCATAACCCTACTTCATACATTTCTCGTTCGAGTTTTATGGGACTCAATAACTCTGTAGTAAAGTCTGATATTTTATTTTCCGGATATAGGTCCATAGAAACCGATGACGGCAACGTTAAATAGAAATGATCTTCACTCTCCATGTTCACAAAGTTAAATGATCAATGTGTCTTAATTTCACTAGCATTTATATAACTATTAAACTTCATTGGGTAACCTATAATTATTGGTATATAATATCACCACTGCCACTTGGTTCCTCAGAACTAAAATAACTTAATAGAAGACCATGACCTGACTCCAAGAAGAAAGCTCCCTCCCAACCCAATGAAACTTCCCCTTATGCATTTAAGTGCAAGGTCAAAATCCGCTGTGAAGATTCTCAACATCGTGACAGTCACCCACTATATTATCTCGTCAATGCCTATGTTCATCCCTTGTCCAGGTTCACAATTTTCTCCCTTATACTAAATTCACATTCCTTTCCTCCAGGATCAGTCCACTTTTTCTTTGGTCTCCCA
This sequence comes from Trachelipus rathkii, assembly GCA_015478945.1. NCBI lineage: Eukaryota > Metazoa > Arthropoda > Malacostraca > Isopoda > Trachelipodidae > Trachelipus > Trachelipus rathkii. Next base: position 8,424 of record JABUQX010022532.1, on the reverse strand, counting down.
GTCGGTCGATTCCCAACACGTTCACCTTTATACAAGCACATAACCAACCGACTATCATCCATCCTTTCAATATGACCAATCCATCTTAATACACTCTCATTTATTCTCTCATTCACCCCTTTCTTCACACCACACAGCTCCTTAACACGTTGATTCCTTATTTTATCAATTCTTCGCATACCTAACGCGCACCGATAATTATCCATTTGAAAAAACTGCACCTTAGATCTCTACCTCTTATTCTACACCTTGGTGTCGCTACTATATGCATTAACACTAGTAACAACAAACCCTCATGCAAAACCCTAGCTCACTCAAGACTTAGTCCTTTGGCATTCACCAATGATTTAATTGCACCAGCCATCTTAGTACTACTCGTAACTTTACTACTACACTCTAAATAATTAAATTCAGATACTTGTTCCATTTGTCTACAACTCAGCATGATTTCATATCATGGACTATCCTCACCTACCACCATTACCTTACTCTTATCAATATTTACTTTTAAACCCCTCCTTTTACACACTCTGCCTAATCTCCCTCTACCAGTATATTATATATATATATATATAGTATATATAACTAACCCCACTACATCAAAAACCATAATTATACTATATTATATATATTATATAATATATAATAACTATATATATATATCAATATATATATATATATTATTATATATATATAATATACTAATATATATATATATATATTAATAAGTATATATATTATACTATATATATATATATACATATATATATATATATTATATATATATATAATCAATAGTTATTATATATTTATATATTTAATATATATCATACTATTCTATATATACTACTATATATATATATTGATCCGTATTATATAATATATTTATACCGTATATATATAATACTATATATATATACTATATATATATATATATACTATAAATAATTATATATTACTATTATAGTATATATAGATATATATATATATATATATATATATATATTTATATATATATATATAATAATATATTATATATATATATATATATATTATATACTATATATATAATATATAAATATATAGTATATATATTATATATATATAATATATATTATAATAGATATTTATACTATATATATATAAATATTATATATTATATATTATATATATACTATATAATATATATTATATTATATATTTATATATATATATATATATATATATATATATATATGCTTTATAATGGAGCTATATTACAGTTTTTAATATTATTATGAATTAATAAATGTATCTTCCATTAATGAACACTATTATAGGTTATTGGAATACTATAAAAACATTTACGCATACATTATATATATATATTATATAATATATAATATATATAATACTATATATATATATATATATATATTAATATTATATATATATAATATATATATATATATTAGTATGATTAAAACAAGTTTCACACCTCACGGGCATAGCCCTATTCTCTAGGAGGCAGGAACCTTCTCTAAGGTAATTCTACCTTAGGACCAGACTAGTGCATCGAACCCGCTGCCTCTTGCAAGCGACTCTGATCGCTCTAACCGATTGAGCCACGAGTAGCGGAAATATATATATAATATATACCCAAAACCCAACTATATATATATATTTATATTATATATATATATATATAATATATATATAATATATATATATATTATATATATTTATATAGATATATATATTATACACATATAATATATATATATATATTTATTAGTATATTAATATTATATATATTATATACTATATATATTATATACTATATACTATATATATATATATACTATATATTATATATATAAAACAGCTCTAATTATAATAAAATAACAGGTGAAATAAATAAAAATATAGATGAAGCACAAAATTTAATCATGACAAACACAAAATTCTACAAAAAAATCCTGCCAAAAAATAAAAAACTGACAACCACCCGGTTTCATAATAGCAGCTCCAGTTCCTCTTTCATCAACGTAGAAGACTTTTAATTTCAAAAAGCTCACCTGAAGAGGCCACGCGTAATGCTGGCGAAATATAGTAAATAAAGATTTTTCCATGTTTTAATAATATATTAAAGTTTTATTTTACTTAAGTGTGTGCCTATAACAATAAAGGGCATTCGTTTGCCATTTAAATAAATATTAAGAAAATAGAGATTAAATTCTACAAATTTGCCAAATATATATATATATATATATATACTATATATATATTATATATATATATATCATATATATATAATATTATACTATATATATATATTATTATATATATATATATATATTAATATATTACAAGTATAATATATATATAATATATATATATACAGCTATATATATTATATCATATATATATTATATATTATCCCATATATATATATAACTAATACTCGGCAAACAAACAATAATATTATTATATATATATTTATTATATAATTATATATTATAATTATATACTAATTATATATATATTATATATATATATATGGTCAGCGTTCAGATTGTCCGTCATATGTATCTTAAAAACTAATTTAATGCATAAGTAAAACGAAATACATTATTTGGAATCAGGTTAAAGAGTCTAGCTCCTGGAAAACTTTTTAAAAAAGGAAAAAAAAGCGATTTAAAAAAAGTTAATAAAATGTTTAGAAGTTAAAGAGTAATTTTAAACTTATTTTTAATTAAACGTAACCTTTCGTGCCCTTTAACATAATGGGTGGTGTTAAAACTAAAGATACCCAAGGGTATACCGCCCGATGGCAGGGCCGGGGTTCTCTTGGCCTCCGGAGGAACTACGGCGAGTCTAGGATTATTTCCCCCCCCTCCGGGGAGGAGTCTCCGGAACCCCCCAGCCTCTTTGGTATTTGGAAAGTGTGTCGCGGGGGGGTTTCCTTCTGCCCCCTCCCCTACGGGGTATGGAAAACATCCCCCCTTATGTTCCCCGTCGGCTCGAGCCCTAGTGTGCCGTTATAATATTTTATATTATATATATATTATATGATATATATATATATATAATATATATATTATAAATATAGATATATATAATTAATTTTGTGCACGCAGAAAGAGATTTTGCTATTCAAACCCCGTTACAGACCCCGTTACAACATTATGACCCCGTTATAATAGAAAACTGTTTTTATTTTAGAGATTGCCAGTATTTTTTTGATAGAATTTAATCATATTTACACGAACATATTAATTGTTATTTATTACTCATTTATTACATTAATTATACGTTTCAGGGCTAACGTTTTTACGCTGATTCCGAAAATGTATTCCTTTTTACTGCAGTATTAATAAGTTTTTAAGATACATATGACGGACAATCAAAACGCTGGCCTATATCATATATATATACTATAAATTATATATATTATATATAATATATATATTATATATATATATATATAACTATATATATATTAATATGTATTATATAATATATATATTATACATAACAGCACCTCGCAATAACGGCTACTCGCTTAACGCGTTTCGCAAAACGGCGCCTCTTAACTACTTTAACATACTTAGTTGTTGTGCCAAAAGAAACGCCACGTACGAACGAACTATACTTTTATCGCCTAAACTTTGCGTTGCACCAGATTGCGATGCATGCCGGCTTCAGTCTGTTACAGTCTTCGTGTGTTTCTGCATCTATCTCTCAATTGATACCAACACCCTTCCCCCCTAACCTGTATAATACCCATTTAACCCTTTTTAAATTAAAAATCGGACCACCTCCTACATCTAGCTGAAACGCGAAAAGGTCCCCGCCCAAACGTACCTTACACTTACAATGAGAACACTAGACCCAATTCCAGCAACAGTTCTACAGTGCGGCTTTCGCACAAGCCATCGTCAATACAGTATAATGCTGTCATAACTACAATGCCCCATTGCCATGTTCACACTAACGCACACTCTCTACTCGCAGCAAGACGAAGGGGGCCATCTACTCGAGACCAGAACTTCTGCTTTGCATTCTTACACACCTAGAAGCCCCAAAATCTACAAAATTTCACAATTAAAACGCTCTCGGCCCCTGCCCCCACAACTATCCCCACGACTCTCTCACCCCACCAACCAACACCCATCACATATCACCATCATCTGCAAAGCGATGGTGGCTTGTTTGTAGCATTCAAATGCAAGATTCGCTTTTGTAGAGGCTGGACGAAAAGAAGTGGCATCTCTCAAAATAAAAACATATTTGTTATTAAAATTTTATATTTCTTATTTCTTTATCAGGTCTGTAAATTCATTTAATGTATATAACTTTAAATATATATTTAAAAGATAAACATTGCTTGTAAATTTCCGTTTCTATTCATTGTATTTCATAGTTAGTGTTATTGCACACACACTTAACATATATTAGTACATAGTACTTACTTTTGCCTAGCAGGCATTCGCGAGGCACAAAATTTGCCTTAATTCACTTACCGGCGTTTTTCACTTAACGGCGAGGGTCCGGTCCCAATTACGCCTTTATTGATATATTACATATATATTATATATATAATATATATATATATATATATAATTATATATATAATAGATATATATATATATATTTATATTATAATTATTATATATATATATTTAATATACACGAATATATGACTGAATAACTGAATATAGACAAAAAATTCAAGTTTTCTTTCCTTTGAATATGATGACTACAGTATGATGGAAAATAAAAACTATAAAAACAAAAAATCCAACTAATTATTATTATTTCACATATGATATTATATTTCACATTATAACTTCCCAACTTTTGATAGATTAAATTTTGAAAAATTTATATTTTCGTAGCATAATTAAATTTCTGAAATTTTAGAAAAAGAAAGAACTATGGAAAAATATATTCCTTAATAATAATAATAATAATAATAATAATAATAATAATAATAATAATAATAATAATAATAATAATAATAATAATAATAATAATAATAATAATAAAGTAATAATAATAAGTAATAATATAATAATAATAAATAATAAATAATAATATAATAATAATAATAATAATAATAATAATAATAAATCAAATAATAAGTAATAATAATATAATAAATTAATAATAATAGAATTAACAAAACAATAACAAAACAATAACAATAACAAGTTAACAATAACAATAACAATAACAATAACAATAACAATACATAACAATAACAATAAATAATAATAATTTATAATAATAATAATAAAATAATAATAATAATAATAATAATAATAATAATAAAATATAATAATAATATAATAATATAATAATAATATATAATAATAATAATAATAATAATTAATAATTAAATTATATATTATACTTATATATGATATATATATTATATATATATATATTATATATATAATATTATATACTATATATATAATATATTAATATATATATATATATATAAATATAATAGGGACAATTTAACCCTTTGGCGTAATAAAATAACAAAATATATGCCACGGGAGCTTAGGGATGTGTGCATAGTTGAAAACTTAAATGTTAAAAACTGATTTTATTTTTTCGAAACTTATTATACTATCTATCATGATTAAAACGATATTTAAATTAATTTTTCGATTATACACTACATATATATGTTATTTTTTATTTTTTTTGTATGTCTTTTTACCTGAAGGAGGCCCAAAGTGCTAGCTTGGGCGAAAGCTCGCACGAATCTAATTTAAAAAATAAAAAAAATAAAAAAAAATAAAAAATAAAAAATACATATTAAATGTAGTGTTAATAATAGAAAAAATTTAAAAATGTCGTTTATCATATAGATAGTATAATAAGTTTCGAAAAATAAAATCAGTTTTTAACTAGAGATGTAAGTGAATAAAAAACGACCGTTTTTTATTAAAAAAAAACGTGTTTTTTATTAAAAAAAACGTGATGAATAAAAAAAAACAATTGATTTTTCGTTTTTTTTTTTTTTTTTTTTTTTTATATATATATATATACTTTTTTTGTTATTTTTTCTTTATTTAATTAAATTTATTAACTAATAAAGAATTATAAACAGTTTTTTACCTATATAATCATACTGTAAAAATAAGCACATTAGAAATAAACAAATAAAAAAATAAAAAAATATGCCAAGTTTATTCAACATAACACTTCTTACCTTTGAAGCGTAAAAACTGAAGAATGTTACATGAAATGAATATGTTCATATGAGAAATGAGTCATATGACTATAATGTATATTTACTTACACAAATAAAGAATATACCGTAATATTAAATACCATAAGTTAGTAACTAGTATGATAAGGCCTAACTAAAATTACTAAATTTCTAAAGAACCATCAAGGGCCCCATTAAATTCCTGTTCTACTGCTTCTGCATCTGAATCCTCAGACCTGTTTCCAATCATAGCCTCTACTGATAAATCTGATTCTTCATCCTCATATGCTATATTTGTGGAAGAGAAGGAGGAGTCAGACTCTGATTCAAAGCTATAGACAGAGGTGTCTTTAGATTTGGTTTTATCAGACTTCAATGTCCTTACAGAGAAACCTGAGCTACCTGACTGAGAACTCTGGCTGATAGTGTATGTGGTTTCAGGGTGATGAATTTGATGACGTTTAACTACTACCAACTTTTACATTAATTTGAAAAAAGAACCGGAAGGCTCTGGCTGCTCTGTCTGTCAATTTCAAGTTATGACTTATGAATAATAGTTTTTCTGCATGTTCATTTGTGAGCCTGTTTCTTTTTTTTGAAGGGATATTTGCATGTGCTGAGAACTTCTTTCACATGCAGCTGAAGTGACAGGAAGGTCTAGAATTCGGGAGGCTACTTTTGATTTCTTGCAATGCTTACATAAACTAATCCACCATGCTGCAGACGAAACATTGTTGGAAAGTGAAGCCCAGAGATATTCCATACTGAAGAAGTCCCTCTAACTGGAAAAATTCACCAATTCTCCCATTACTTTCTTTTCATCCACATCTAGCATTTCCTTGCTCAGATTGTAGACCTTCTGAAAAGCTTTCGAACCTGAAGAAAATTATGAAATATTGCTTCAATCTCTGCTTGTTACTTGCTATGCAATTGTTTTTATAAAGCTTAAAAAAAAAGTGTATATATATATATATATATATATTATATATATAATATTATATATATATATTATATATATATATTATATATATATAAATATATATATATTATTATATATATACTATATATATATATATAATATATATAATATATTATATATATACGGTATTAATATATATATTATATAATATACTATATATATATATATATAATATATATATTATATATAGAGAATAGAAAAACCTAGTATATAATTATATCAACCAAATAAAACGATACCAACGACAACACAACAACAATCAACAACCGCAACAAACCCCCCACCGATCACAAGCAAAACACAAACCCCAACAACCCCACAACCCCTCAACTCCAATATATATATATACACCCCCCAATACCATTCAACCACACACTCCACACTCAAAAACAACCAACATAACACCCAAACACAACACCAACCTCCCACTAACAATATAATCATAGATATAAACAATAATTAATAATGAACCTTATTTTTCACCTTGCAGACAAAATGTCAGACATAATCAGATTTCATCAGTGATAGAACAAACACAACAACAGAAACACCACACCCAACAACCCCACCAGACATCCAACCGTCAACTGAGAGGTTTATTTATTTGTTGCCTCTATTTTCTGCTTTGTTGCCATTTGATTTCTTTTACTTTGCTTCCTTTTTCTTGATTTTGCTGTACTCTACTTCTCTTTCTGCATTTCCCTAGCTATTTTATTTTTATGTACATCACTGCATTTTTTTCTCTATTCGGTACTATGTGTTTGTTCTTTTCTTGAACCATTATTGGCCACCTCAGTGAAGCACAATTTACAGAGTCTTCTTTTACCTTTGTATGTATGATTTTCCTTAACATTAAATAGAGAATGGACAGGTGTCTTGTTTTCTTCTCCAGGCATTGTCAAAAATTTTATTGATATTATCAACCTTACCATTTTAATGTATTAATAAACTTTAAAATATATAAATACTAATTATTATCCTGTAACACCTGTTTCCTATAATAAAATAAGGTAAAATAATTAATAATATATAATCGGTACTTGGATTAAAATTTTAAAGAAATTTAAAAAAAAAAAAAACAAAAAAAACAAAAAAAGAAATTAAAAACAATAAAAAACAAAAAAAACAAAAAAACGTAGAAAAAAAAAACGATTTTTAAAAAAAAACACATCCCGCGTTTTTATTAACAACTACTATTTTAAACATCTAATTTATCAACTATTGATCTCTCTCC
>JABUQX010022531.1:12500-26271 GCA_015478945.1 Trachelipus rathkii | reverse complement strand
AAAAATAACACTTCCTATCCCCATACCACTACCCACCAACCTCCAAAAAGAAATCCCCCAGCATACATGCTAAACATTTACAAGAGTAAACCCATACACGAGGTGACATAAGGCCTCTACTCCGACCGTATTACATTTGCTACTTCCTAACACAGCTTTTGAACTTGTATACTTACGTGTTCCATATAATTTATTCTACTTTAGAGGACACAGAACTAGCTCAATTTTATTCTAAATCACTCTTTCTGTTAAGCTTTCTTCTCCCGTCATAACTTCTCCTCCTGACAAATTTTATTCTGTCCACAAGAGAACACTACATCAGCAACTTTCTTTTGCTGTAGGTACAAGTCGGCCTCCGACGGCCAAGCCTCTGACATAATTAAATATAGCGCTTCTTCACAATTCCTTCCTCAAAATACCGTCTAAATGATGTTCCTAATCCATATCATATTTCTTGACGAACCCCTCCAAACGTTCAATGAATTTGGCAACTTCTTCAAAAACGGGCTTAACCCAACTCAACTTAGAAAAGAAATACGTCAAAAACTCGTCCAGCGAATCTTTCAAAAATAGAAGATTCCATGTACCACATTACAAATCCAATCAGTTGGAAAACTTAATTGATCTGTTGATGACATACAGAGATGTAATAGCCTTAGAGGATGATGAAGTCCCCATTTGTCCTTTAACTAAATTTTCCCATACAACTTAAAGAAAACGCTCCAAAAGTACTGTACCGCCCACAGTACCGCCTCCCCATAAATACTTGACCCATATAGACGATTTTGTCAAGTCCGCCCAACAAAGAAGCGAATCCGTCCAAAAGTATCCCCATTCGAGCCCTTCTGCTCTCATCCAAGAAAAAACTCTCAACTCCAAGAATTGGCCGATTACAGGGCACATTAACGCACATTACGGTGTTAGACCGCTTCCCCCTGCCTTGTATTAATGACATCCTCTCTACGCTGAAAAAACAATTCAGCAGTCTCGATCTTCTCGACCTACCATTGTCTGGACAATCGAGGAAGAGACACAACGCTACTACCTCCGCCTCCGCATGAGTCAGTATGCACCTACAAGACTCAATTTTGTTTGTCAACGCACCCCCAGTCGCAAGGACAATTGGAATGTGTGTCCACCTCCTACTGACGCCATGCAATCTCTGACGAGTCTAATACTTGGGAACACTTAAAAAGAACATTTCTGTAACTAGAAAAGGTTCCAATCTTTAGAAAGAATAAGATGAAGATCAAACTGGCTAAATGTAAGTTTCTTCGAAACAGTCTCCTTTTTCTGGGTTTTTAAAATTTCCCAAGACGGAATCTCAGCTTACCCCATAAAACTCCAGACTGCATGACTTACATCAAACCTCCTACTAACCTAGGCAAAACCAGATCTTGTGTCCGAACTACCCTTTAATCATTTGAGACTCTACTCCGTCCTGCAAAACCTAATACAAAATTGCTACAAAAGAATGCAACATTTTTTGTAATGTGAAAGAAGGCTTTTTATCTTAAAAATCAAGAGTTACTCCAACCCCAATTAAGATTCCTGATTACTAATGAATTTTATATCAACACCGATGCCTCTAACCTAGGGCTCGGCGCTGTCCTATACAATTAGACGAGAATGGCAAAGAAAAACCATTATCGTCATATCCAGGAGCCACTAAACAAATTCCGAACGCAACTATAACAACCATCGAGCAAGAAGCCATTGGCATAGTCTTTGCCTTTTGCAAAAAGTTCAAATACGGTATCGGTATCCACGTACAGATTTATCACGGATAACCAACCGTTAATTCATCTCATACTCCAAACAACTTACATGACTTTAGAAAGATCGAATTTATTCATAGCGCATTTTAATCCACAAATTACAAAACAAAGGTAAACAAATATTATTCCCGACTATTTAAGTAGAATGGGCTCTCCTGTTTTCTTATTCTTGCACAAAATACCTATCCTTACTGGAACTATCCCTTGACTAAAGAAAATATAGTAAAAGAACAAAAGATATGTAAATTTCTTAAAACCCTCTAGAATATGCAACCCATCATCTTCATAACAAACCCCTTTCCGAACAAGACACCCGCTGACACTTACCCCACTTCAATCGATGACATGCATTATGCAACACAATTCTGGACGTTTCGCTTATCAAGACCAACACATTAATCACTCCGTCATCACACTCCCAATGCCTCCTTAGCATCGACACTGTAACGCAGGGAACCCGAATTTAGAAATTCGGAACGTTAAATTTTCCCCAATATTAATACACTTACAAAGATGATTATTGACTACATGTCCTTCCGCCAAAACATTAAAGTAAACCCCCAAAAACGCCCCCATAAAAGCATACCCGCTCCCCATATGCAACATTTCCAGGACACACCTAGACATTTTGACCTTTACCACTATATGCCAAAATACACAAGTAAATATACCTGTTGCATGAAAGACTCTCTGACTAGGGTATGTGGAACTGTACCCCTAAAAAGGCAGAGTAGAGCCGAAAACATGCACAGCATCCTAGAGAGGAATAATCTGTTCGCCATTCTACTCCAGATGGTAATATTTCCGAATCGAGCACCCGAACTAACCTGCCCACTCTTTAAAGAGAGATGTGCCAAGCAATAATGCAGTTAACTAGCGAGTCGACACGCCCAAAGTCAATGCATTGTTGAAAAAAGAAAATCATAAGTAAGCAATTATCTACGACCACTATTTTTCCAAAAACCAAACCCCCCCAATTCATAAGACTGGGTCAATAATCCATTCACACAAACGGCCATAATTCAACCACCATCCGACATCCGTTACTTCCCCACACTGTCCTTCCTTTACACTTAACAATAAACGACTTCCTTGGACCTCCAAAACTATTCATTATCCCCTTTTTTATTCTACACAACCACCCCGAAGTACATAAATATTATATTTTGAGAAATAAGTCGAGCGAGCCCACTAATAAGACCAACCGAACATTACAAGAAACATCTCCAACACTTTCTAAAAAAATTAAAAAAAAAAAAGAAAACCAGAAAATTTTAAAGCCAAATACACCTTTCTCCAACTATTATTTAGTCAACATAATGCGTCCGCATTAAACATATTCAAAATAGTATTTGATAACTGAAAAACTGAAATATTAACAATACTTCAGAGGCATTATTTTCGATTTTTCTTAAAATATTAACAACATAAACAAATTTAAATTTCATTTATTAACTATAAATATAACAACATAATCAAGTTCAAATATTTAGAAATTATTCTATAACTTAAATACTAACAACATAACACCCTCTAATAAAGGATAATTATCAGAACATAACCTTTGAAAATACATTTTCAAATCTCAATTCTCACATCCATTGTACACTTTAAAACAACACTATCATTATCCAAATTTAGAATCCATTGACACATATTAAAGAACATTTTTTTAAGACCGGTCTTGCTGTTGGTTTCGCCGAGCCTGGTCTAGTTTGCGATGAGAAATACCGACGAATAAATGGATGATTATAATAATTAATGAGATGTCATAAAAATTTTAACTTATTTTATTGACGGATTAATACTTATCGATAATGTATGAAAGACATTAGCAAAAGAAGTCTCTTGTGCTCTAGTGTCGCACCCCCTCCTCATCTTCATTAAGCGAAAGAGAGTTGTGCCTCCCACAATTACTCCCACACGAAAAATCAACAAGGTCGTGGACGTCATATAAAATAGTATAGAGAAACAGGTAGTGAAATAACATACTCAAATATAAATATTATAATAATAATTCATAATTTAAATGATAATGTTCTACTAGTAAAGATAATGCGATTTTTAGCATTAATATATATGTAATATACATACTGTGTATTTTATTCAATCAGGTTTGACTTTAGTATTTTAAATGATCATTAAACAGCGTACGCACTAGGTTAGTCTAGTCACAACTCAAGTCACATGTTGGGAAATACAGAGCGTAGATATTAAATATAAAAAATTCGATAATATTAAAGACGCGCAAAGGCGAAGCAAGTAGGGAAATATAAAAGCTATAGAGTTAAGAGATAATAAGTAATATGGACGGAAGAACTCATAAAGGCCAGCGATAAAAATAGTTAGGTAAAAATAATAAAAAGTAGTATATGAGAAGGGTTGTGGGTAGAATAAATTATCATAGCTCCCTACTATAAAACTATTAGGTATATCGAATATATGTGAGAAAGCGGTGGAAACGTAAAAATTAGCGGGAAAGGTCTATATCATCTCATGTTAGAGCACGTCGTTGTAAGCGTATATTAAATTCTTAGAAGCAAGACAATAGAAGTTTGGTATAACAAAAGTACATTATACACATACTACTAATCGTTGGCCGAACAATGTCGCTACTCTTTTTAACAATGTAAATTGCTTTGTAATGGTATCAACTATCGGACTGAAAGCCATTAGCTACTTCAAATATGATGTGTGAGGGGAGTGAATTTTGAAATCATTTATCACTTTGTCGTTAGAATCATATAATAAAAAAAAAAGAAGTAACTGCGTTACTTTGATCTACGCAAGATTCGCCAACTGTGTCAAAAGCTATATACATTCGTGCTCAGGTATACCATCTACAGGGCGTAGTATATATATAGGCTATATATGAGTAAAGGCTGTATAATGCGTGAGGTATATGTCAGTTAGTGAGTAGGTAAAATATAACTAAGGGAATGAAAGTATAATTATGTGTATTAAAGAGAGAGGTGAAATAAAGTACATGATCAGTTGTCGTTGAGGAAACTAATGTTGAAGAAATCCTTTGTATCTCTACTTGTAATCTTTGAGAGTGACATTAGTTTTGGCGCAGATCGAGTAACTAATAGAGCTTGGCATCTTGCTTAAACCACGCTGAGAACATCGTTGTAAATGTGTGATAACCGATAGTTAAGGTGTATCTTTGACCCTGTATAGAAAGTTGATGTTATTTACAGTTGAACGAAATTCGCGAACGTCTTGCAAGTACTTTGGCATTTTAACTTGCCAATATTTTTGTTCTTTTTTATGCGAGTAATTATATCACAACAACTAACTCGTATGTCAAACTCTGTGCCCACTTACGATAAATCATTAGAATATAGCGTACATTATAGTTATAGAAATAAGCATACTAGTATTAAGTCTAGAAAAAATAAAAAAATAAAAAAAAAAATAAAAAATAAATAATAGGAAATACATGAGAAAATGAGTTATATATATAATAACTATAAAAATAAGGGGAATAATTCCGTATTTAAATAAAGTATAATTTTATTGTTAATAATTAAATAATTATATATAATATATATTATATATATAATATATTATAATTTATACTTAATATATAATTAATAAAATAAAAAAATAATATTAGAAAATTAATTATATTTCTTTTTTATATGATATATGATAATTAAATTATTAAGAAAAAATATTTTGTAATAAAAACCATTTTAATTAATAAAATACTTATAATAATTAGTATATATATATATATATATATTTTTAATTATTTTCCTTTAATACAATTTTTAAATGTAATTTACATAAAAAATATATTATATTAATATTATATTATGATAAAAATTACATATATTTAATATTAAATACTAATAATTATAATATAATAAATTATATAATAAAATATATTTATATTTATATTAATATATATATATTATAGAAAATTATAGTAGATTAAAATATAAAAAAAAAAATATAAATTATATTTACTAAAATTTTAATATTTTATTTTATTAAATTGGTAAATAATAATAAATTAATAATTAGAAATTAGAAATTTACAAATCTTATTATTGAAAATAAATTAATATAATCAAGGAGTTTAGGATTCATAGAATGAATAATATAGTTATTGAAGTACAACGTTCTTTTGGCAGTCCACTTAATCTAATGACGATTTATGTAATATATTTGTATAATAATCTATGATTACTTGTACTGTATAATATAATGACGAGATTAATCTAAAATGACGATTTATGTTCAATATAGCTTGAAGAGCTCAATCACTTAATATAGTATTTGATAACTTTTGCTTAGTATAAATAGATGTCTTAGTAAGTACTTTTAGGGCATCATCATACATATGATCACCACCTAAATACCATAAAAATTAATTTTATAATCTATTACGATATTCTTTCTGATATATTTTTTTCTTTTATTTTTAATATTATGATTTCTAAAATAAAATAATATTATTCCAATTTATAGGAATTTTTGAATATGTAATTTTAAAATAATAATAGCAATAAATTAATATAATCATAATAAAAAAAATATAAATATTGATAGGAAAAATTTATAATTTTTTTTATTAAATATATAATTAATAAAAATAATATAATATAAATAATTTATATATTAATTAAATATAATAATTTAATATATAAATAAATAAATAAAAAAAATTTAAATTATATAAATTATCAAATTTTTGTGAAATTATTTTTTATAAATAATACAAATAATAATAAAATAATATAATTATAAATAATAAATATAATATTATATAAAAGTTCAAATTATAAAATATCAATAAAAAAAAAATTAATTATAAAATTTAATTTTTTATGAACCCAGAATAAACAATAATTATAAAAAATTTAATAATTGATACATATATATATAGAATTTAATATCAATAATTTAATAAAAATTAAAAAAAAAAAAATAAAAAATAATCAATAAATAAATAAAAATAAATATCAATTTCTACGAGTAGATAACTAAAATTATTTCCCTTTTAAACTAATAACAATTTTAATAATAAATAGTGTTTATTTATGAAACAAGTAGAAATAATTTATTATATATAAATTTTTTTTTTTTTTGTTAGTCACTAAGTGTTAGTTGTTATGCGTAAAGCTATCTGATATAATAATAATACAAGTGCAAGGCGTCCTAGACTTTGCGGGCCCGAGTCGCGAGACATGTGATTATAGCTATGGTGCACAGTGCTCACGTGTGGTGCTCTATAGATTTTATCACCCATACGACAATTATTGGATAAAGCATTAAAATATTCGTCAGCAAGTGACACACTAATCTGTTAAAACTTCATATTATTCATTGTATAATTGGTATATATAGATCTTGCACTATTGTTTATCTCATCTACTCACCTCTTATATTAATGATATTACTAAGCAAACATTAATAATATCACTTTAAGCGCACGTATTACATTCTCTAACGCTGCTTATGTATTCTTAGATGCATAACATTATTATATTATTATATTAAGCTTTTAATTAGTTTTTCGTCCCATCACGCTGTTATATATTAATTTATTAAAGTTTATAGCAAATTAGCGCATTTATTTATTTATACAAACACCATATCCCGCATAGATATCCATTTTTAACATATACCCTTAAAACTCTATATATATAAATAGTCATAAGCTAGACAATTTATATGTATTGGTAATTATTTTAATTATAATTATAATTATTATAATAATTTTAGATATAAATTTTCATATAATTATTTTTGATACGATAATATAAAATAGTTTAATTATATTTATTTTGATTATAATAAATACTAATTTAATTATAGTTAACGTCACCTATCTGGGTTCTACTATTTTATGTTATTCATTTATAATAATTATAGTTTTGGGAATACTAGGATACGTAGTTATATGAGTAATTAAATTCCCATACTTCTGAGATTAGAAGGCGAAATAAACTGTAGATATATGACTTATATAATACAGGATCTTTTTAAAATTGATAAATGCCTTTCTACAAATAATAATAATAAAATGAGTAGGTAATAATATATATAATAATATGCTACCTTAAAAATGAATAACTTCTGCGCATTTTTCTAGCATGCTAAAAGTTCCTTAATCTTATAGGTATCAAAATTACTAAAGTCGTCGCCGTCTGTATTTATACATGAGAAGAAGAGGACCACTGCAAGATAGCCGTCTTGAGTCATGTGATTCATCAAGTAAGTTTAGTGAATATTTAAGCTTCCAATTTCGAGAAGCTTTCGTATGGTAATAGTAGCTATTATTCTTAAGTATACTAAAACATAATAGGATTAACATCACACAACCCGTTTTTAGCCATGTATTTTAAGAACTGATAGTATATCGTCTTTTCCCCGTCATAAGCTCGTGAAAACTTTCTGAGCTCTTCACAGAGCTCTATAATATTTTCTTTTTATATTCTTTTATAGTGTTCCCATTATAGTGTTATTTGATGTTGGTGCCATAGGAACAAAATATCTTATGCCTTGCTGAATCATATTCCTACGTGCCGGATATTTATCGTTAGAAATGTAATAAAAATGTTTACGTACACTTTTTAATTCTAATTTTTAATCTGTATGTTTTCAATTGGAAAAGTTAAAAATTCAAAGATATCTTTAGAGAATATCTAATGGAATTCTTTACACCTGTGTGGATATTATATATATATTAATAATATATATATATATATATATATATATATATATATATATATATATATATATATATTTTATATATATATATTATTATATATATATATATATATAATATATAATATATATATATATATTATATATATATTATATTATATATATATATTATATACTGACAAAGTTTATGTTTTGATTTAAATTTCATCTTTTAAATTAAAATTTGTTCGTATTTTGCTTCTATATTTTCATTGATTTTCGGAAACATTTTCTCTAAAGCGAAGAAATGATTTTGAATGGATTTAATTCATCAATTTTTGGAATATTTTTCTTTCGAAGGAAAAACATTTCGAAAATGAATGCTATGTTTAAAACAATCAAAAGCAAGAAGACCTAAATTGTCAAAATTATTATTATTATTATTATTATATTATTATCTATTATTATTTTATTTCTATTATTCATATTTTTAATATCTTTAATATATTATCATGATTATTATTATTTATTATTATTATTATTTATTCATTATTATTATATTATTATTTTATTATTGATTATTTACTATTGTTATATATGATGCATATTATTATTATGTATTTAGTTTCATTTACATGTTTATAATATTATTCTTATTGTTATATTATCTTTAATTATATTATTATTATTATTATTATTATTATTATTATTATTATTATTATTATTATTATTATTATTATTATTATTATTATTATTATTATTATTATTATTATTATTATTATTATTATTATTATTATTATAAGTATTTGTTGTTGTTGTTGTTGGTTGTTCATTTGAGTAGTTTAGTAGTAGTAGTAGTAGTAGTAGTAGTAGTAGTAGTAGTAGTAGTAGTAGTAGTAGTAGTAGTATAGTAGTAGTAGTAGTAGTAGTAGTAGTAGTAGTAGTATTTAAACACTTTTTGGACTAAGACGTGAAACTTTTACTAAGAAGGGTTCTTTCCCAGCCTTCTTATTCAATCATAAACAGAAAGACATTATAAAAAACGAGAAACTGTTTCTTGTTTTCTGGTCCAGAGAAATATTTCCTCAAAATTTCTTCATTATAAATGGCCTCTTTCATAACTGAAGCCTCATAGATTGTTCGAATCATTTTCAAATCTTTTTTTTATTATTATTCTCATTTAAATTACAAATTTTAAAAATAAAAGAAATATTTGAATTATTTGTAATATTCGTTAAAAAGAATATCTGTTGTAATTTTCAACTGTTTTAATTTCTTGAGGGATTTTTAAAACTGGTGTAGATTCGCCTTCAGTCATATGTAATGACTGAGAGTCTCCCTCCTACAAGTGACAATATTTAACTTCCCTACTGCTACTACTACTACTACTACTACTACTACTACTACTACTACTACTACTACTACTACTACTACTACTTGGATCTTGAATTCTTTCCCTAAGAATTTGTGTATGAAAAATTTTCGAATCATAAATAAAATTAAATATACAAATATGAAAGCACTGGAATGTTTAATAATTATTAACAATGACAATATTATTGTTTTATTATTATTATATATGTATTATGTATTAATGCGAGATACCGTCCTCAAACTTTCTCGATTGTTTATATGGTTATAGTTTAGACGATGTTCAATTTATGAATATTTCTAGTTAATCTTAAGAATTATTTATAATAATAAATCTACTGTATTTAATTAATATTATAATTTATTGTATTAATTTTATTTATTATTATATTTTTTATTATTAATTGGTATTATTTATTATTATATTATATGTATATATTTAGATTAATTAAGATTAATTAATTATTATATTATTATTATTTATTAATGTATTAGTAAATTATTATATAATATAATATTAAATTTTATTTATATATTTTTTTTAATTATTTATTTTAAAGTTATTATATTTTTAATTAATATATATATAATATAATTATTATATAAATTATTATATTTTATGATTATTATATATTATATTATTTTTATTTATATATTATATTATAATTTAATTATATTATGTATTTAATTTAATTATATATATTATAATATATTAATTATTATTATATATTATTTATTATTATATTATTATATGATTATTATTAATTAATCAAACATATTTAAATGCTTCTTATATATTATAATATTAATATTAATATTTAATTATTAATTATTAATTGGTCTAATAATTATAATATAATTACAAATATAATATAAATACACTGATGTTTAGTCGGTCTTATTATCAATTATTAATCTTTTTATACATATATATAAAGATTTTTAACCAAACGTGAAAACCAAAATGAGGTTTAATTAATATTAATTAATAATTACACAAAAGTATTTTTATACTATCATAATACCCGACCACCACAAACGTGAAATAGTAAGATATAGTTAGATTATTTAAATTGAATTATCAAATATATATGTATTATATTATTATTAGAGAAGAACTCTTTATAATACAAAAACTTACACAATATAATAACTAGCTTTTCTAAACGTTGGGTAATGGTATTCTTTACCGTTTACAGAATATCTGAATTACTTGTTATTTATAGTATCAAAGAATAACGTATAAGACTGTGTAAATAATTATTTATAATCTCATTAGTAACTCTAAATATTATACTTGAGTATATGATATATAGATTAGGTTACTTTAATTAACGAAGCGTGATGAAAAGAATTGTAAGAGATGACAACAAATATGTTGAGTAAAAAAATGTCTAGTATTATAAATAGAATTATATTGCTTTTACAGGTTGATAATGCTAAACTCTTAATCGTAAAAATTCTATAAATTTTATTTAATATAACTAGTTTCCTCTAATTAGAGTATAAAATATGAAAGTTATGCATAAGATATTCGTTTTCTTTATTTTGTTTCACTTATGCAGAAAGTCATATAGGGTTATTTTTCTATATTAAATAATTTTACATATATTACTTTTAATATAAGATATTAATATAAGTAAAATAAATACATTGTTTTATAGTTATTTGAAAGTCATGATTATAGGACTTTTTTTTAAAATAATAAATCATTTAAAGAAATTTTGTAAAAAAATTATTTTTAGTTAAATATTTATAGTAGATAAATAGTTAGATGAAAATAGTTATAATACTCATAGTATTTATAATAGACTATTTACAGAGATAAGAGTAGATATGAACAGAATAAAAATATATTACTAAATGATTGATTACATGTAAAGATAGAATAGATTAGCTTTAGATACGCAAATAGATAGCATAGATATAAATGAGGATATAGAAAAATAAATAAGATGATGAATTTGGATAAGATAAAGATTAGATTAGATTCATATCACGAATAGTATAAATAAGTAGAATTGTAGTGCATAGATTAATTAAGTAGAGTTAATGCACGATGTTTTCTATATTAAACACAAAAAGATGAGAGATTTTTTAATTATTTCATTTATCAATATGTTTATTAACTACTAATTAATTATAAAAGTATTACAAATTTTCAAAAAGACCAAAATATAAAAATTAAAATGTAATACACGCAGCAGAATTAATGCTGGCTCTCCTTTTACTAGATATATACTATTAAATACACAAAACTTATTTATATACAGATTTACACATGGTAGTAGTATAGTAGTGATGAAAATATAATTAATATTGCAATAAAAACTTAATTCATAGGATTTTTGTAAGCCAGAAAATATCAATATTTTTTTTACAGAAATGGTGAGATTTATTATTTATCAAAAGTTATAAGATTTCGATATAGTAAAGAATATATTAATTTATTAATAAAATTTTACATAATAGTAAAAAGAGCTTAAAGTAATAGCATTTGCAAATTAGTTTTATAAAATTAACAAATAACTATTATAATAATAGTTATATAATAATAATGTTTTAGTGATGAGGAAAGAAAATAAATTACTATGAATATTTCTTATCAAATATCTATATAAAATTGAAAGTAAGTGAAATTCTTCAAACAGAAGGAAAAATTCTAACAGGACTGAACAGGGAATGAGAGTTGTCAATAAAGGAGGTAATTTTAAAAACATAGTAATGGACGTATTTCAGTGAAAAATATGGGAATAAGCCAGCTAGTATAAAAGTTTATTAATAAGTATATATTTGTGAAAAATAAAAAGTTATTACTATATTATAATAATTGATACTCTAGAAAATATATACACAATAATGAGGATGAAAAGCATTATTTATAATATACTTATAAATATTAGAAATTTTAATTCTAAAAAAAAAAATTAAATAAAAAAAATATAATATTATGAAAATAAAAATAAAAAAAAAAAAAAAATTATAAAAATAAAAATTAAAATAAACTACTTATCAGAAAAAATGATAAAATAAATATACAGCACATAAAAAATTAGTATTAACACTAATAATATTGGAATATATATGTAGTACTTAGTTCAGATTCATAGAAAATATAAAGGTTATACCTCCGTGAAACAAAAAAAGTCCTGAGTATATATGAATAATTATATATATATATAGGATATATAATATTACATATTTTTTAAGTCAAAGTCAATGGTATGAATTTTTATTAGAAATTACCAGTTGATTTCATAATATATATAAAAAGATCATTATATAATATGAAATAACTAATATATATATAGATTCCAGAAAGAAAGGCTCGAATTAGTCTTATAAATGTAAAAGGAGTAAAAGTAAATATTTCCATAAAAAAAAAATAAAATAATTAAAATAAGTAAAATATAAACGAATATACTCAGTATATTATATATATAGTATTAAGTATACTAACATTTGAAATATGTACCTCTTTAGAGTACTCTAAAATAAGTGAGTAGACTTAGGTAAAGAAAAAAAAGATTCCAAAAAAAAAGGAACCACAGTGGCCAACGAAAATCCAACAACAGAGTTAGGAAAATCCCACTTCGAGACACAGAATTCCTTAGAGGGGAAAGGTCCGTACATATACACAAATCTGAAATAATTGTAACCCGGATTACTGATATGGAGCGATAGATGAAAGTCCGATCAAGCAAAAAGCTAAGTAAAGAGGGAATAAAGTTATAAAAGTATTCACGAAATTTTTTATTGGATTAGTGGATATAGTATGATATGCTTGCCAAAAGACTGTCGATGTATAATAACACAATGTATGTGAAGTGAAATAAATTCGAAAGTAACATGTATTAGAAGTAGTTGAGTCGTATTAAGACAGACGTAAAAGTATAGACTGGAAGAAATTAGGAGAAAGGTAGAACATGATGGTAGTTAGCTAGTGATTGATCGAAGCAGAG
>JABUQX010022531.1:0-7500 GCA_015478945.1 Trachelipus rathkii | reverse complement strand
CTATTCAATAATAATTAATAAATTTATCAATAAAATTTTCTTAAAAAGTTATTTGAATATTTATTCAGCTTAATAGTATATTGATTATTATAAAAATAAATATAACATGTCTTATAATTATCAATACTCTCTCATAATTACTTATAAATTCATATAATAAGACCTTACATAATTATCAAATATAACTATATATTAAATTTATATATATTGTATTAATATAAAATGTGGTATCGATATAGACGGTTACATTTGTTCATTAGAAGTAATATATAAATGAAACATATATTATATATTAATATATATAATAATAATTATTATATCATATATATTAATAATATTATATATATAATATATCGAACAGGTGTAATGGAGAGGAATAGTTCTAGTAAGTGATCTCGGTAACGGTAATTAGTGCTTTTTCGATAAATGACAGTGAGCATAGTCTAATTACGCTACTTGGGAGAAAACGTAGAGAATTTAATATAGAATAGATGCTAATACAAAATAAATAAATATTAAACCTTATTTTATGAGTATAAATATTGATAATAGAATATAACTGACAGTTTTCGTATAAAATAAAGCAAAAATTTGAAATGAATAAAGAACAAGAGGTGACATTAATGAGATGAGGGATCAGATGTATGTAATGATTATGAAGTATGAAATTGAATAGAAAAAAAGCTGAAAATTTGAGAGCTAGGAGAGAGAGAGAGATGTGAAGAAGTTGAGAAGGTGATGAAATATATATATGATAAATTAGTTTATTTAATATTATAGTATATATATATATATATTAGTATATATATAATATAATTCTAGTATATAAAATAATAGATATATATATAATATACAAAAGACATCTTTCCTACACAATATTACATAAAAATATATTTTATACATTGATAAATAGCTATATAATATATATATATATAATGTATATGATAGAGTAATACTATATAGTAACAGGATTAATACAGTAACAGAGACTAGAAGACAGAATAGATTACAGAGACAAACGAGACGAGTATCACAGAGACAGACTTAACGATAACAGTAGATAGAAGATAAGAAAATGAGATATAGAGAGAGTAGAGATAGATGAGTATATAGATAGAGAGATAATGAAGAGTATAAAGACGTACCCAAGAGAGAGAGAGAGAGAAGAGAAATCGTAAGGCTAGCATAAAATTTAGACTTTACGACGAAGTATTTAAAAAAAAATTTTCCTCATTATTTTTCTTGATAAATTGAAAATATATATATATATTATGGAGACTGAAAATAATAATTCTACCATTAATATATATAATTAATAATTATCAATCAACTAGTTATTTCTATATTTTTATAATATTTGTATTTATGTATTGTTTTTTTTTTAACTTTTAATTTGATCTTTAGTGTTCTAGATTTTTTATTGTTTGTGTTTCTATATTTGTATTTTTATGTAGTTTTCTATTATATTTTTAAAATGTTATGTGAATTTTTTATGCAAATAATTATATATGATAATTTATTTTAATTTAGTTGCATATTACAAATATACATATTAATATATTAATAATATATAATTATATAGGATATTCTGTCATATCATATTGTAGTATTGTATTCGTTAAAATCAAGATATAGATATATATAATATATATAATATTAATATTATATATATATATATATATAATATATATATATATATATATATATTATATATATAATGATATATATATATAATTTTAATGTATATATTATTTTTATTTTTTAATATATTAATATTGTATATATATATATATATATATATATATATATATATAAATATATATATATATATATATAATTAGAATTAAATATATATATATATATATATATATATATGTATTGGTTAAAATCAAGAAATACATAAAATTGTCAAAATGCTCTTAAGTATATATATATATATATATAGATATATATATAATATATTAATAATTATATTAATATTATATTATATAAATGTTATATATTAATATTATATAAAATATAATATATATAATATATATATATATATATATTATATATATTATATATATATTATATAAATATATATATAGATATATATAATATATATATTATTATTAATATATTATATAAAATAATATATATATATTAAATATATATTATATTATATATATATATTAATTATATATATATATATTTTATTATATATATATATAAACGAAATATGTAACTGTCATGGACGTAAACTATGCACATTTTTTGATATTTTTTCAAAAAAATTAAAGGCAAAAAACTAAACAAAATAATCATCAGAAACATTTACAGTTTCATAAAAGAATAAAGAAAGAGATCATCTGAGGAGTTTTATGTATCATTATCATACCATTTGTAAATTTTATGGGATCTTTTCCTGTTTGGCGTGTTTCACGGCCTATGAAATAACTTTAATAGCTGTCAGAATGAATATTTAACATATTAGTTTAAAAGAAATCTAAAGTGTTGAAGTTTTTTTTATATAATTGAATTAATGTTAATTTGATTGCTAAAATAGCTAGTTATAATAGCTAGTTAATGGTAAAAAAATTTTTTTTAACAAATATTAATTTTAGTGTAATATGCTTATAATGTATTGAGTTGTGGACGAAATTATATCGCAAATTATAAAATGTTTAAACAATTGTGTTACAGTGTAGTGTTCAATCAACCATGAGATTTAATCGCTCTTCATATGGTTCAAAAAAGATTATAAACATAATAGCAACCTCTGTTAACACCAAAATGATAACTTTAGTTTGTAGTGAACAAAAATTTCATTGAACTATCAATTTTTGTTGAGTTTTGAAATAATTCTTTAATTGTATTGAAACATTAGAAAATAAGTATCAAGCATGATTGTAAACACTTTGAACATCTGAATGGTAATAGCTAGTTTGTTAGACTACGATCAACGATAATAATCAATATTAATTTAATTTAAATGACAATAACAATTAATTTTATTAGTGACGTCTTAAAATTCTTAAATTGTTATAAGATGATAATTTATCGTATCAATTTTATAGTAACACTAAAATCTACGTGATACACATACCATGATTATTATTATTATTATTATTTATTATTATTATTATTATTATTATTATTATTATTATTATTATTATTATTATTATTATTATTATTATTATTATTATTATTATTATTATTATTAAGAATTATTATTATTATTGATTAAAAATGGTTATTCCAAGTTTTTAATATCATTATTCATATACAAATAATTTATTCTCATACTTTATTAATTTACATAATTTTAATTCAAAATTCAAATATAAAGTTATTTTTTATTTAAATTCTTTACCTTTATTAATACAATGAATGTAATAATTATTTAAAGCCTCTATTTACCCACCCCCACTTTGCCTCATTACTGATTAAAATCCCCCTCATTTTACCCCCTGCTTTAACGAGAAATCGTCTAGACAGATTTAAAAATTAAAATCTGAAATGTTGCATGAATATCTCATTACTGGATCATGGATTAATAAACTCTTCCTTTGATATCCAAATTTTAAATCGTTACATAAAGGATATTTCTCCGAATTTTCGATAAAATACAAATGAGGAAGGAGGGTTTATTTATCAAAACTTTAAAAAACTAATGAGAATAAGTATCGAATATACATGAAATTATATGCTATTTATATTTTATATTTTCATATAAAAATATATATATATATATATAATATAACTAATATTATAATATAATATAATAATATATATTATATATATATTTTATAAATATACATATAAAAATATATATATATATATTATATAATATATATATATATATATATATATATATAAAAGAGAGAGAAGAAAAAAAAGAGAAAGACAGAGATGAGAAGAGGAGAAAGGAAAAAAGAGAGAAGAGAGAAAGAGAAAGATAGATAGATAGATAGATAGTTAGAATAGATAGATAGATAGATAGATAATAGATTTCAAAGATAGATAGATAGTAGATAGATAGTAAATAATGATATAATTAGTAGTTAGATTGATACATGTGAGAGAAATGTTAAAACATTAAAAGATAGATAGAGAATAGATATAGATTAAATGATAGATAGATAGATAGATAGAATGATAAAAGATAGATTAGATAGATAGATAGAATGATTATTGGATAGATAGAAATATATGATACGCTAACAAAGGTTCAACCTGTTGAAAACATAAATATATCCAACAGAATTAAAAACAAGAGAGAGAGGAGAGATGAAGAAGAGAGATGAGAGAGAGAGAAAAGGAGAAGAGAAGAGAAGAGAGAGAAAGTAAGAGAGAAGAGAGAGATGATGAGAGAGAAAGAAATTCTGAACCAAAATTCAATGCATAATAAAAAATGATATAATTTTGATTGAAGCAAGAAATTCTCACATGGCCAAAGAAAAAGTACACTTTTTTGAAAGTACTTTAAATTTTATTTTCTATATATATTTTCATTATAATTTGAAAAGAAATAATTGAGCGTCAAACTAATCTTATACATATAATAATATTTTATATCCATCAGCTGAGTTTATATTCTTATAATATTTTTGTGCTTTTTTTATTTTCATTTCTTGTATATAATATATATATATATATATTTAATTATTATATATAAATATATAAATATATATATTAATTATATTATATATATTATATATAATAATATATATATTATATATATATATATATTATATATATTTATATTATATAATATATAGATATATGTATATGAAATTTATTATATATATATAATATATATATATTTATATATATAATAATATAAATGATATTTATTTTATACATTTTATAGAGCCTATCTATATTCATCTATATTTTTATTTTTTATAAGCTTATTTAAAATAAAATAAATAAATTTTATAAATTATAATATATATATATATATATAATATGATATATATATATATAGATATATATAATAGTATAATATATATATTAATAATTTATTGATCATGGTAACTGCAATAAACCGCAGTGTCAATAGTTTATTGATAAAAAAAAACCTTTCTGAGCTATTCACTCTGCTTTGATTGAACCTGGGCCCTAGCTAGGGCCCAGGTTCAGACCACTACGACATAATGGACTAAAAGAAGAACGCGAGAATTTCTTCCTGTGGTGAATATATCACCACCAGACAGGACATCACGCGCTTACTCCTATCCAAACTCGGGTGCGTAGGAGTCAAATCAGGCACCGCACAGCTGGAAAAATATCACAGCAACTCGGAGTGATCATATGGATTGATAAGAAACCTGCAATACCGCAGTTCAATACCTATTATACACTTTGGTGATTGCAGTTAATATTATACAATTCAATATATCTCCCACGTTGACTGAGTATTTTTCACCTTGTCGGGGGCCTGTTTGACCCTACGCCCGAGTTTGATGGAAGAGCGCGTGATGTCTGTCTTGTGGAGTATATATTCACACAGGAAGATTCTCCTCGTTCTTCTATTATCCCATATCGTGACATGTGGTCAAACACTACCGTCGGTTTATCTGCTAGGGCCCGAGGTTTACAATCCCCAGAAGGGCGAATACCTCAAAATTATTATATATAATATATATATATATATATATATATTATATAATATATATATTATATAATATATTAATATATATATATATAATATATATATTATATATATATATATATATATATATATATATATATATATCTTATTATAATATATATAATTATATTATATATATAATATATATATATATTAAAAAAATAGTAATATATATATATATTATATTTATATAATATATATATTTATATATATATATAATTAAATATTATATAAATATATTATATATACATATTTATATATATATATATCTAAATATTTATTTATATTATAATATATATTATATTATATATGTTATATGAATATAATATGATATTATATATATAATTATTATTATTATTAGCTTTAAAATTTAATATATATATATATATATATAATAATATTTTATATATATAATATAATATTAATAATATATTATTTATATTATATAATATATATATATTTATTTTTAATTTATATATTATATTAATTATATGTTAAAATATTTAGTATTTTTACTAAAGTTATGTTTGGTATATGCAGTCTTTAAAGTCTTTATTCTTAATATAATATATATAATATATTATATATTACCAATATATATTATAATATATTATATATAATTAATAATATATATATTTATATTAATAAATATAATATATATGAAAAATATATAAAAAATATATGTTATAAAAATATATATTTCAATTATAACAGCATTGTATTTTAAAATAAATTATGAGTTAACGTTCCTCTTCAACTCTTGCGAAACACAGACACAAAATATAGCTAAGCTGTTTTATATATACGTATTTGTACCAGACTTAGAAAATTACTCACAAAGTATAATATTATTATAGGTGTGTTGTGAATATTCTGTTAAAGTTTATTAATATTCTAAGATTATTATATACTATCAGTCTTGATTGATAAGTGATTTTATAAAATCTCGCTTCATTTCACACTGCCTATTGATGTATTTAGTGTATTATGGCACGATGATTCTTAATTAATCTTCTGCGACTTTAACTTAAGATTCTTCGACTTACACAAACACTTTTATCTTTATCTGATAGAGATAATATGGATAATACTATTATATGAGGATATTATCAATGACTATTTGGTAATTATGATATTACGAAACATAATTAATAGATAATGATAGATATATATATTGATAAATATATATATTAATATATATATTTATATATTTTTCTATTAAATTAATTATTTGATATACGCATATAATAGAATTATATTATCTTATTACCTCCAGTAGAATATTAATGATTAATTATTTGTACTATATAATATATTATATAAATATTATATTATATGTATGAAATACTAAATTCAAATTACGAATATATGTAATTATAGATTTATATAATAAGATAGTATTAATATATATATAATATATTATAAGGTGAACTGCCTATAATATTTATGTTATTCATGTATAGTATTATATGTATACTTATAGTAGTATGTATTAAATTATATATTACATATTCACTTTACTATATATTAATATATATATATATATATAATATATAAGATATCGTATCATAATGCAATTAAATACCTATAGTAGTATAAATATTTTCTAATATAAAAAATGAGTACAGTATATATTCATTTATATATATTAATATTATGATGAGTGATAAGTAGTATTGATTTATATATTTAATCATATACTATTACTTAAATCCTCTCACTCAGTATATATATTATTATATAGTTATATTTAATACATCATTATATATATATATATATATATAATATATATTATTATACTATATATATTAATATATATATATATTATTAATATATATTAAATATATATTAATATATATATA
>JABUQX010022530.1:30000-48380 GCA_015478945.1 Trachelipus rathkii | reverse complement strand
ACAGTGATAAAACATACTTTATTTTATTGCACATGGCACAATCTCTTTTAGTATAAATAACCTTGAGTTACCATGTTCGTATTTCAAATTCGTAATCATTGATTCATTCATTATACTTCTCTTCAAGCAATAAATTGGGGTAGTAAACTACTGTTTCATCGGCTTCCTTCGTTGAGACGAACTGGTCCTGCCGAGAAGGTCCGTCCTTCCTTCCTTACAGTGGGAGAGGGCAAAGTAGATTCTATCCTCCCTTTATCTTTCTACTTGTTCAATTCCTTTCGTATCACTCATGCAATATGCCAGCGCTTCTGCGAGGAGGCAGATTTGTGCTAGGCTAATGAAGGATCCATTGCAAAATGCGTGTCAAGTTAGAACGCAAAATAGGAGTCCTTGCTTTTCGGGCTGCACTTACCAAGCTACTCAATCACTCATAAGAAGAGCAAATAAATCTGAGAATAAATTATTAAAAAATTTATTGAAATTCCTTTGAGAGCAACATTTCTTACGCCGTAGTGTGATAGAAAAAGAGAATTTTTAAAATTAATTTAAAGAAAATCAAACTAATTAACATATTCACTAGAATCAAAGTTTAAACGCGATCAATATCCCACAACATAACTTATGCGTATGGGTACAATAACTAATAAGTATAGCACTTCTCAGAACAAATTTATTCTCTAACCACACAAAGACCTCCCAGCGTTCCATCTATATGAAGATACTCATCTATAACTTATCTCTAACTGGATACTTGATTTCAGAAATTACTGTTTGAGGTGCAAGTAGTAAATTCCTCGCAGCAGTGTACGACATATTCGTATGTTATCAACGAGTATGAATTATCAAAAAATGTAGGCTACTGAATAATACATATCAATGTATACTCTCACACACAAATAAGATTTCCACGGTCTATAAAAATATGTATTTACTCCAGGTAAAATGTAAGGAAATCCATACACACTCTCTACAAAAATCTCAGCCTCGTTTCAATTATCTTTCAAATATGTTGAATTAACCATGTATGCAGACCCTCTCGCTTCTCATGCAGGTTCATACACCTCTCACACAAAAACATTGATCGTGCCTCCTAAAGCTGGTTCGGTAAGTTTGTGTGATGACGACTTAACTGCCTTACCCTACCCACCTCGATTCTGTACTCACTCTCGTGCGTAGTGTGCGCACGATCTGTCTCACTCCACACCTGGATCATACTATTATAATAAAACAAAGGAAATCCTTTTTGTAGTGCTGCTCACACCAATAAGCTCCTCACTCAAGGAGATTCTGAACAGAGTGCTGGGTGAATCCATCCATGCCAGCTATCAATCGGATTGATTCCGTGTGCCTCTATTGCTTTGAGTTAGATAGAGTTTGATGGGTAATAACCAAAGAGACATACATAGTATTTATGTCATTCGCTTTTGTCCTCATCGAAGAAGTTATACTTATCATCGGTGAGGTCTATCTGAGTGTTGCATTTTTTTACATTTTTGGGATGTGCAGTGTCTCTCTCTCATTTTAGAAATTCGTGAGTTTTAAACGGATCATTAATAATTTTCGCTTGGTGCTTAAATCTTTGTTTCTGTTTATACGGAGAGCCCGACTTATTGATTCAGGAACATTCTTTGAAAGTATGGTTGGAAAATGGATTACAGGACCACAGACGTCAATATAATTACACTCTCTCCTCGCCCAAACTTATTCGGAGTAGGGTTATGGGAACAGAGTCTCATTGTGTCTCTAGGTACGATCACTCCAAGCTTTCTCTCTTCTTTTATGAAACCAACTTATTTCATTCGTTGAGCACTCACTTGAAAATACTCCACTCACTCTGAATTCGGATGTTGAGGGCATTTGTTTTGAATGCACACTTTGGATCATGGTGCTCGCTCTCTTGGTATATAGCTTTGAGTAAGCATAGTTAAGATAGGCAAGGATTCTGTGTAGGCAGTGAATCTTGCTCTCTTGAGCATATGTGTATAGCAATATATCCTGTCTTTCAATTTTTGTATGGATCTCGCCTATATTCCACTGTTCAAACTAGGTAGTCGGGGTACTCTTTAAGAAAGAAAGGCACATATGTGGGGTCAAATAAAACGTTTTTGCAGTGTAGGGTGTTTTCACAGGGAGTGTTGAAATGTGTGTGTTCTCAGCATACTGGGGGCATCTGTCATAGGTCGGTCTCTACAGTATTTGTTGGGTGTTACCACACGTGGTATTTAAAGCTATGCGTCTGATGCCCAGTCGTAGGAGATGATAACGTACATACACTGTAGCTTGTAACACTATTTTTTCACCTTGAAGTAGAAAAGGAGTGTTGAAGGTCAGCAGTAAACAAAGATTTACGGTGTCAGTCGAGTCCCGACGAAGGGAAAATCTGTAAACGTTTGTAACAGAAAAGAACCCTTTGCTGGGTAGATTTCCGATTAATACAGCAACATCTTCATTTTTCTGTTCTAAAGAAATAAATAATGCCTTTGGATGCGTTTCTTATTTCATAAGGAGTGGAAATAAGAGGGATGTTTTCGAGAAACGTTAAGGATGACAAGATGGAACTTTGATTCCGGGTAGTAGCTTGAACGAGAAGGGACCCATTTCTCATTAATGTGACTGGGGGGGGGGGGTCTTCAACTCCTAAAGCTTTTTCAAGTGAATTGCTAAGAATAGTGCTTCTTTGCATAGTAAGAGCTTTGGAGGTGGTGGATCGCAATGAGTTATACAGAGAATGATATGTCAGCTGGCAGTCCTGAAGGGGGAGCAGCATATAGAGTAAAAAAATAAGAAAGACTAGGATGAGGAGCTCTTTTTCAGGATTGCCCCAACTATTTGGGCACCTGGAATGTTGAGGGCATACCAGGCGACGAATCGCTGAGGGTAGGCAGAGGACTTTTAGGTGAAGTTGAAGGAATTATAGGGGAAAGACCTGGTCTAGGGGTAAGAGGGACCGAGGTGGAGTCAGGCGAGGAACCCGACAGATGGTAGTAGTACTAGCCTTGATTTAATAACGTATTATCTTGAGGAGCCAGTTTCATAAAAATTAAACCACAAACTACTACTACTATGCAATAAATGAACAATTATAACAACAAAACAAATGAAACATAAAAGTATATAACAGGATGGATTGGAAGGTGTATATTTCATAAGGAAGGGTAGTCCTCCCCACAACAAGTCACAGGCCAGAGACTCCCACAACTTCCCAGACCTCACCCCGTAGGGAAGGTTGTGGATATGGCCTCGGAAGATCCTCCCGGAACTCCATGCCGGCCTCCCACCCAAGAACCACACGGAAACTAAATAACTTCAAGTGGAGCCCAAGAATATACACCAAAGTGGAGGACATCCTCCTATTCTAGTTAGGCTAGGTTTGGGTCCCCTACAATTAGCGGCCAGGTCAAAGGCGAAAAGGACCAGTTTTTATCCTGTACCCTCGTCCATGGAAGGAGTTGTGAGGTGGGTGAGACTTCAGGCTGATGTGGAAAGATGACACCGAAGGCCCAAGGGGGCTTGATAGGAAAATGGTGAGAACAACCTCTTCAAAAGGAAAGAAAGTAGGAGAAAAAGTAAAAAAAGGAAACTGGAGGAAAGTAAAAAAAAAAAAAAAAAAAGATAGAAACTGGGTGGAGAAGGATTATTGAAAGATACAGATAATTAATTCGAAAAATGGAGGGGAGTCGGAAATGGACTAAATGATTACATATGTGACAAATGCAAATACTAGTGCTGGGTGCTGCCAAGTCGCCTCCTAGTATTGTCTTGGTCACTTATAGTATTTTCAGGTTCATTCACAAAGGTATAACACTTATAACAAGAGACCGGAGATTACACCCCCTGCGGGACTGGCAATCATAAGAATCTACCATTAGAACTTCAGCAAGACTAGATGGACCCTCACGTGTTATAACGATCATGTGTGTGGTGCATGTCGTCTGACAAGCCATCATACCCCCTCAAATTCCGCCACCCACTCCTACTGTGCACCTTTCTTCTCGCCCCTGCCAAACTCGCATTACTTTCCTTCAGACATTCCTTTACGGACTTAATCAACTTTTTTTGGGGTCTCCCAGCCGGTCAATTACCAGCACACTCACCACTATAAATTCGCTTAACCAACCTACTATCATCCATCCATTCCATATGACCAAACCATCTTAACACACACTCGTTTATTCTCTCATTTGCACCTTTCTTCACACCTTACAACTCCCAATATGTTCATTCCTCATTTTATCAATTCTTCTCACACCTGACACTCTCTTAAGATTATCCATCTGAACAGATTGTACCTTAGATCTATATCTCTTATTCCACAACATAGTTTCACTACTATACATTAACACTGATAACATATCATCATGCAGAACCCTATAGCACACAAGGCAATCCCTTTACATCCACCAAGAATTGAGTTGCACCAACCACTATCCTACCATTCACAACTTTCCTACTACGCTCTGCAACATCAGTTCCTTTTTCATCCAACATATAACCTAAATCAGTGGTTCTAAACCTTATTTTTGTAGCGCCCACTTTCAACTATTTGTATTGCCCAACAACCCCTTTCATTTGGGAAAGTCAGGAAATATGACCAAATTTTATTAAACATGGATGATAAAATAATTTTACTAAAAAATGTTTGTAACATGTTACATCATGCTCATATTTTTTGAAATACTACGATTGTTACAACTCGGGGATTTTTTGCTACATTATCAAAAATGAGTTAATTTTTTAATTCCATCTATAGATGATCCATTTTTTAGCTTTTGGAATAATTTAATAAAATAAAAAATAAATTGGCAAATGGGAACTTTCTTATATTTTGTCAGCTTGAGCATTTCATGAAGTTTTAATTCGTTTTCGAACGTTCTTCTTGCCCTGATACCAGAAGCATGGCAGAAATATATTTTTTCTATGGCCAAAAGGTTTTTATCGATAGCACTGATGTGCATTATTTTAAAGGTAATTTCAACGTGTATTGTCTTCAATGTTCATCTTTCGTTTTACTTAAGTAAATATTAAAAGCACTGTCATGTTTAATAAAATTGCTATTGAAGATAATTTCATTTTATTGTGCCAGATCACCATCCCCTAATTCAAGCCTAGAGTCCCCCAGGGGGCACTATCTCACAGAATAAGAACCTGTGACCTAAATATTTAAACGCAGACACATGTTCCAATTGATCACCATCCAACATGATTTCATAACACAGACTCTCCTCACTGACTACCATCACCTTACTCTTAACTAAATTTACTTTCAAACCCTACCAAACCCCTCTACCAATTCTCTCAAACTTTCCTCACATTTGCCACACAAAACCAAATCACCAGAATACAGTTAGCATTGTACCCTACACTCTCTTTCTTTCTCCATCAGTCTAACACCCTCCCCTACCACCCCAACCTCTAATTCTTTCATCATCCCATCCACATACAAATTAAATAGACGTGGAGACATAACATATCCCTGCCTCACTCATCTATTAATATTAACCAATTCACTTTCCACTCCATTTATTCTTACACAAGGTTCACTATCGACATACATACTTTAATTCCATTCAGAAACTTACCACCAACACCATGTATCACTAACACCTGTCACAAATATTCCTTAATAATCCTGTCATATGACTGTTGCAAGTCCATAAAACCTAAATATAATTTATTCTTCTTGTCTCTCATTTTCTCACTCATGTGTTTCAACATGAAAAATTGATCTACACACCCTCTACAACTTCTAAATGCACCTTGTTCTTCACCAATCAGTCCCTCAGTCACTCGACGCCCTCTTTCAACCAAAATACCAACATATAACTTCCCTACAACAATTAATAAACTAATTTCCCTATAGTTCCCCTTATCTCCCATACCCATAGATAAGGATACTATTACTGCTCTCCTCCAATCCTTCGGAACTAGACCCTCCACAAACACTTTGCTACACAACTTCCATATCTAGTCAATCAGAATCTCGTCTTCATTCTTGATCATTTCACCAGTAATTCATTATATAGCCGATTCTTCAACTTTCTCACCCTACCATTACCTCATCCCAAAATATATATTTCTTCTTACCCCATAAAACCCACACACACACTATCACCTCTTCATTACTGTCAATGTTATGTAGATTTTCGAAGTGTTTCCTCCACACTCTCCTAACATCCATTTAATCATTCACGAAAGTACCATCCCTATTCATTATTTTATGAAGAAATTGTTTACTCTCTTTCATAACCATTCGAACTTCCTCCCAGAAATGCTTCCTATTCCTTTGTAAGTCCTCATTCATCTTCCTTCCACATTGTTCATTTACCTCCTTTTTTCCTCCTATGTATGCAACTTCTAGTCTTCCTTTTTTCCTCCTTATACATGTCCATACACCTTTCTTTTGAAACCTAATCCTCAGCTTTTAGCACATTCAACCATGCCTCTTTCTTACGTTGAACCGTTTGCATCACCTCTTCATTCCATCACTCACTACTGGCATTCTTACTTCCTACTTTAGCACATCCACATACTTCTCTTGCACTACTAACAAATGTTTCCTTCATTTGCGTCCAGATTGTTCAGCTTCATCTTGTTTACATTCAACTTATTTAATTGCAAGTGCTCTCACATACTTTTCCTTATAACCTTCTTCACGTAACTTCTCACTCTTAATTTTCCCTCCTTCCTTCCTTATCTCTTTCCTCTCAAACCATCCCCTCAATAACTTCATCTTATATAAAACAACATAATGGTCTGATATTCCAATCCACAACCCCCATACTGATTTAACGTCCATCACATACTTCAACATGTGCTTCTTCATCAACACAAAATCAACGTCCATCACATACTTCAACATGTGCTTCTTCATCAACACAAAATCAATCATACTTTTCACTTCGATACCATTTCTACCTACACCAGCTCTCGTATACTTATGAATACCCTTGTGCTTGAAGAATGTATTGCTTACACACATGCCTTCCTCCTCACAGATATCAATTACCTTTGTACCATTCTTATTTTATCTCACAACCTCAAAGTCACCTGTTATACCATCCCTTTTTTGATTACCTATCAAACCATTCAAGTCACCCCACAATCAATCTGAAGCCCCTACTCACCCCGTTCAAAACATCATTCAGATTATCCCAGAAAGTCACTCATCAGAAGCGCAACTCTTTCTCTCTCTCCCTCTCCACTTCAGCACACGCACATTTCATCCCACACCACTAATTTCTAATTTTCATCTTTGTTTCAGTCACGGCAACCAAATCAGATTTACCCTTCCTAAATACATCCATCACCTCTCTTTCCTTTTCTCCTCGGCATTTATTACTCAAACATGCCATGTACCCAGATGATTCATACAATTTCGTCGAAAAATACCAGGTTGCTTAAGGCGGTCACGACCAGGTCCAACATGCATTAGCATTCCTAGCATGAAGGTAAGTGATAGTGGGTTGCCAAACTCAACTACCACTGTCCCTTTAGTCGCCTCCTACGAGACGAACATATGCTGTGGGAATTTTTTCTCCCCTACACACACACAAAAAAAAAAAAAAATATATATATATATATTATATTATATATAATTATATAAATTATTATATATATTATATATAGTATATATATATATTATATATAGATATATATATATATATATATATATATATACCTATATATATATAACCGGATATATATATATATATATATATATATACTATATATATACTATATATATATATATATAATTATTATATATATAGATAATAATATATATATATATATATATATTATATATATAGTATTTATATTAATATATCATAATATATTATATAATATATAATATATATTATAATATTTTTATATATATAGTATATATAGTATAATATATATATATATATATATATATATATATATATGACATTTATAAGAGGTTGACTCCGTTAATATTAGGTTAGGTTAATTAGTTAGGTGTTTAGATTTAAGTTAGGTTACCCTATATTGTATTGTTTTTACCCTAAAATTATTGAAATAATAATGATACATTTTTTATTGATTTTCGTAGTATATATATATAAATAGTATATATATATTATATATAATATTATATATATATATATATATATATATAATATAGTATTATATATATATATATATATATATATAGTATATATATATATATATATACTATATATCTTATGTGTAAGTGGCTATAAGCGAACTTACCTTGTTTCATTAGTCAATCTTGCCATCTCAGCTGCGCATTTCTTCTTCCCTTCGTTTTTCCTGGACTTTTACAATGGATTCGTGCCAACGAGTTAATGATGTGAGAATGCCACCTTGAAGAGGTGCTCCTCGTAGTCGCTCCATTTTATTAACCAATGTCAAAACCTGTTTCAAACCAATTTAAGAAAAACTGATATTGTAAACTTTTCTTTAAAGGAATTTAAAAAAAATTAATATATTCAATTCAAAAGTTTCCTACCACATTATTTTGCTGCAAAGAAAATATCACTATGCAACAAAGCAGCACCAATGACTTGGAAAGGTAAAGATTTACTGTTTCCTATGTTTCAAGAAGTTGGCTTGTGTAAATTCTCGGTCAGGGCAAACTCATATTTTATTAAGAATGAGAAGGAAACTCCAATTAATACTTTATATTCAATTAGATATTAAATCAGCAGATATCATTTTTTTTTCAGTTGTCACCACCACTCACGGGCAGAGCCCTATTCAGGGAGGGGGTGTTGCACGCCAAAATTTCATCCGCTAGCGCAAAAATTTCGCAGATGAGCACAGACGCAGGCTTTAAAGTGAGGGAGATTAAATTCAGCAAGAAACACAGAAGATGGAAGAGAATTCCACAGAACAGAGGTGGCAGGAAAGAAGGAAGCACCGCAGCGAATTAGCCTGGAGTTACCAATATCTACACAAAACTCGTGCGCAGACACAGCACCCCTTGTGCTGCAAGGGCGTCGTAAAGGTGGTGGTACGCGAGTGGTAATGTAGCGGATTTTACTGTAAAAAATAAAAGCCGGAACTACAAGTTGAAAGATTAGGTAGTGAGGCTGCCTCGAACACCTGCCGCTGCGGTACCTATAGAAAAGAGATAAAGTACCAACATCGCGCCGCAAAGATAGAGGGTTCAAGTTGAACTGGAAAGTCAACAGAACAGCTTTATAAGCCTTTGCTTTTGACTCAACCCTGTCCAAAGCCGGGTAAAGCCAGAGCCCCCCAGATATGAGAACTAGTACTCCATACAAGGGCGGATGAGACCCTTGTACAGGGTTGGCACAAAAAGCGAATAGCCAAAAAGCCACTGGCTTTTTAGCTATTGGCTTTTTGACCATGAAACTGGCTCTGGCTTTTTGGCTTTTTGATAATTCATAAATCAAAATTGGTTAATGAGCAAAATATATAAAAAAAAAAAGTATTTTCCTTTAAATTTAAGTTAGATAATCTTTGCTTAATTAAGTGGAAATAAAGAAATGCAAATGAAAATTTTATTGTTACCAAAAATTCCTTAACATTTTTAACAATTCAAGTAACTTTTTTGCTTAATATAATGTTAGGAATGAAAATTTTTTTTAAGGTCCAGATAATTTGGAAAATATTATTAACTCCTTTTGCATTATAATTTTTCATATTTTTCATCTTTTAAAATTTTTACTTTAATGCAAAAAATGCCTATAAGTATTAGTAACTATTTTTAATTAACACTAGAATCTGTACACTATTTACTAAATTTTTCAATTATCTTTTTCCTAATTTGTTTCTTTTAAACTTCTTATTTAACGTTTCCAACAGTTGATTATTCCTAATTGCTTACGATTGGGTGGGTGATATCCTGGCTGCATAGCTTTTGAAAGAGACTGAACAAAATATGTATTTTTCGACTATATTTATATGGTATATTAGTATAAATAAAACAATTGATCATAGTTACATTTTCTTTTTTCTTTTTTTTTATAGTTGTTGTTAATTTAAATAACCTTTCGTTGCTTGGCTACAGAAGACTGATGTTTCATTGGTGTGGAAGAAGTAGAAGAAGATGGATGTAACTGCATCTCATCAACGTCTTGTTCAGTCTGAGATGACTAAGCTTATATTGTCAGAGCCCAGAAGTGGATAAAATACTTAGCTCTGACTTGCCTAGAAAGTACTTGATGTTGGTGTTTTTGTGTTTCACTTTAGGGTCGTCTGTTACTTGCACTTTCTTTTCTTTAATGATTACAATTTATCAAATGTCTTTTATTTTTTCCAATTTCGTCGCTTTTTTAATGCAAAGCAATGCTTCACTCCACTTTTCCTCACCTGTTAAATATGTAAACCCTGTCCATTCTGTTGCTTAGAGCGTACAACCAGTGTGAAACTTTGGCATTTGCTGTATTTAAAATTATAGGTACTCTATACCTATTATAATAAATAACCTGTTTATTTAAGAGAAAAATAGTAAAAATATATATATTACTTATATTATATATTTATATAATAATATAGTATTTATATATTATATATAATATATATATATATATATATATATAATATATATTATATATAAATATATATATATATATATATATATATATATATATATATATAATATAATATATATATATATATATATATATATATATATATATATATATATATATATATATATATATATAATAATATAAATATATATAATATATATATTATATATATATATATATATATATATATATATATATATATAGAAATATATATATATATATATTATATATATATATATATATATATATATATATATATATATATATTATATTAGGAATATGTAGACAGCCCTTAAAATTTTTAACTACTGGAATTTTTTCATATAAGGGTCAAATAGCCAATTAACCATAGCCAAAAAGCCAAAAATCCATGGCTTTTTGGCTTTTTGACCAAAAAGACGGCTTTTTTGCCAACCTTGTCCTTGTATAAGCTGGAGTTAACGTGAGAAGAGAAAAAAACAGTCTCGCAAGTTTTCTAAACAGAACTCTCAGTTTCTTTGAAGCCGCCCTAGCAACCTTTGTGATGTGTTTTACAACAGTATATATTTAAGGTTATGTGAGCGTTTATTTGTATTGTCAAACAGGAGAGACAAGAGGACCGTCGAAAGAGATTGGGAAAGTTAGGTGTTTTTGGAGAAGGAGATTTTGTAGAAGTTTGAGTTTTTAAAGTGTTTGAATTGCGAAGGTTGAGAGAACCCCAATCGGAAATTCTATCCGGATCAGCGAGAATAGAATCTAAAAGATTAGGACGAGAAGCAATTCTAGAAGTAAAAGAGAGAGCATAATCTGAAATGAGTGAAAGAATGAAGGTCGAGTCATCAGCATATAGAGGGGATAGAGCTGGATGTACAGGTGAGAAAGATCATTAATGAAAAGTAGGAATAAAGGTAGGAGATACGACAGAACCCTGAGGAATACAAACTATTGACAGGAAAAAGAAGAAGTCGCCCATCAAACCAAGCCGATATGAAAGGGGGGGCGGGGAAACTTAAAAAGAAAGACTACACATAAGTAAGCAAAGAGGAGGGAAACCCAAAGGAGGGAGCTTGGAAGAGCAGCGACGCGTGCTTATACCCGGTCAAATTGCTTTGATATGTCAAGCGCCACCACGCAAGTCTCCCCGTGTTCCCTAAGAGCGAAAACCATAAATCGGTTAAATAGGAAAAGTAATCCCAGCAGACCTCAGAAAACGCCGAAAGCTATGGCATGTCGAAAAGAAGAGAATGAGATTCCCAGATGGTCTAAGAAGTGAGAGTTAAGAAGGGTTTCAAAGATCTTAGATAGAATACAGGTGAGAGCTATAGGGCGATAGTTAGAAGGATCAGAGAGGCTTCCTTTTTTCGGAATAGGTTGGACATGTGCGTGCTTCCAACACTGAGGGAAAGTGTTAGTATTGAGACATAGAGAATATAGTTGAACGAGGGGAAGGGCCAGCTCGGAAGCACACTCCATCAAAACTCGGGGAGGAATGCCATCCGGGCCACCCGAATTCCTACGTTCATAGATCTCAGGAGCCCATGCACCCGTTCAAATGTAATCACAGGCAAAGACATAGGACACCTGAGAGGAGGAGGAATGCAAGAATCGTCCAGGGTTGAGTTAGAGGAAAATAGGAGGCCGAAGAGATTGGCCTTTTCAGTTGGAGAGTTAGCAACAGAGCCATCAGATCGAATAAGAGGAGGAAAGGCAGATTTTTAATATTTTTTAAATTTGGGTTGGGGAGTCACATCCGCATCAAAAATAAAAATTTTAGTAAGTCAAGGTCGATAAATTTTCTTTTACTATAAAATAGTCTTCATATTTGCTTTTGAAAGTAAAATTAAAGGGGACTGGAGCTGCGCAAGAAAAATTATAAGCAGCACAGCATTTAATAAATGCTAAATAGAACTATTTAATAAAAAAAAATATAACTACTACAGAGATTATTCAATCCGTATATCATTTTTAATTCTGGCAAAATGGAAATTATGAATGAAGATTTAAACAATATCAGTACAACATTAAATATAGCAATACATTAAACCAATAAGTAGGACAATCACAAACCCCACACACATCCTAGATACTCTATATTAGTTTCTTACTCCTAAACTTGCCTGATTCCTTTCATGCTCTTTGAAGGATTCCTTTTTCTTATTTTGTTCTCCAGTCCCCTCTGAATCCACGCTGGCTCTGGCTGAAACTGGATTTTGAAAAAACGCCAGGATCATACAGTGCAATCCTCCTCCTCCACTTTCCCTCCTAAACTTGCCTGATTCCTTTCAGGCTCTTTGAAGGATTCCTTTTTCTCCTTCTGTTCTCCAGTCCCCTCTGAATTCACACTGGCTCCGGCTGGAACCGGATTTTGAGAAAATGCCAGGATCCAACCACACCTTGTACATTTATAATTGGTATATACTCCCCATATTGATTTTTCAGATCTGGCATAACATTCTCTTCCATTTATCATTATTACCTTTCTCAAACTCATTCACACTTCCATCTATCATCATCTACCATTATCTGCATATAATATATATATATATATATATATATATATATATATATATTATATATATATATATATATATATAATATATATATATATATATATATATATATATATATATATATATGTTTTAGTTTCGGGTAGGTAAGTGGGACGTTGTACGAATATGGGGTCCATGTCAGTCTTTTTCTTTATGGTTTAATTTTTTTTTTGTAAGCGTTATTTACATTTTTCTTTTCTCTTTGTAGGATTGTCACCACTTTTGGATTTAGTTTTTACGAACGATTAATGATATTAAAGTTGCTATAATTGATTTATACTTGCTGTTTTGAGAATAATTAAATGTTATTTATTGGTATTATATCTGGAAATTTCATTTGAGACGATATCGAGTAGAAGAAGAGATTATGCAGAATTGTTCATAACAAAGAAGTCGGTTTTGAGTTATCCCTTTGACAAAAACTTTCATTATCTAATAAACTGTTCCTCTACTTTTTCCTATCTATTTTTCTCCTGGAAGTTTTTGTCATCCTTTGTCCTTTATGTTCATCTGAATATTCTCAATTTTGAAAGAATTTCTTTTATTATAAGGTAACTTTCTTTATCTCGTTAGAATTTTAGTTAAAATCTAGTGTCATTATTTGTTTCAATATATATTATTAATTTTCAATATGAGCAATTGTAAAACAAGAAAAATATATAGTTATTAGTAGCTACATTAATATATATATATATTTATATATATATATATATATATATATAATATATATAATATACTGTATTATATATATATATATTATTTATTATAATATATATATATGATATATATTATATATATTATATTATATATATAATATATATATTATATATATATATATATATATATATATATACAATATATATATAATATATATATATATATATATATATATATATTATAATATATATTATATATATAAAATATAATATATATATAATATATATATATATATAATTATATATTAATATATATATATATATTTATATATATATATTTAAAACTTTAATATTCTTTTCTTTTTTCTTGCAATTACATATTTTCATTTCCTTTTAATTACAGTTTTGCTTTATGATTAGGTATTTGAGAATTTCAAACATTTTTTTTAAAAAATATATTATATTTAATAAATAGTAATTACCAAACTATTCATAACCACCACTATGACTTTTCAGCATCACTCAATTTCTTTTAGTTCAATCAGTATTCCCCATCCCCTTTTTCAATAGTGGGTACGAAGTTCCATTCTGTATCCTCTTTTGCACACCTATGCCCTTGGTCAAAATTCCTAACTTTATTTTCATATTCATGCAATAATAATAATAATAATAATAATAATAATAATAATAATAATAATAATAATAATAATAATAATAATAATAATAATGAACGCACTAGGAGTTGTGTGATGTGAAGAAAGGAGTAAATGAGAGAAAAAATGAAAGTACATTGAGGTAGCTTGGTCATGTGGAAAGGATGGATGATAGTCTGTTGGTTAAGCTGATATATAGTGGTGAGTGTGCTGGGAATCGACTGGCTGGGAGACCGAAGAAAAAGTGGATTGAGTCAGCAAAGGAATGCCTGAAGGAGAGGAATGAGAGTTTGGCAGAAGCGAGAAGAAAGGTGCATAATAGGAGTGAATGGCGGGTTTTGTGAGGGGGTATGGTTGTGGCCCACCTGGGCCAAGGGATGAACCCTACATTGACGAGATGCCATAGTGAGGGTCCGTCGCAGTTCCGTGAAGGCATAG
The DNA here is from genome assembly GCA_015478945.1 of Trachelipus rathkii. NCBI lineage: Eukaryota > Metazoa > Arthropoda > Malacostraca > Isopoda > Trachelipodidae > Trachelipus > Trachelipus rathkii. Next base: position 33,564 of record JABUQX010022530.1, on the reverse strand, counting down.
AGTGGATTTTCTGACTGCACCGAGTTCTAACTTTTTTTTCGACTTTCGTCATGTTCTTCTACTACTTTTCTGTTTCCAGTGCATGTGACGCACCTTATTCCCAGTCTGGGGAGAGAAGGTGGGTGAATAATAATAATAATAATAATAATAATAATAATAATAATAATAATAATAATAATTACCCTTGCGTGTTCTCTTAAGTGATCGACAACTAATCTATCAACACGAGAAGGTGCTGGAGGAAGCCTCGGAAGTGGAACATTATTAGCTGATGACACACGTTTACCAGGAAAACTTCTTGCCAATTCAGCCTCTGTTTTCTTCCTCTCTCTTTCAAGTTGGCGAAATTGATCATAGCATTCCTCTAACCTGAGATGGAGTTCACTACTGCCACCACTTTTCCTAATAATAAAAATAATAATAATAATAATAATAATAATAATAATAATAATAATCATAATAATAATAATATAAAGGGGAAAAAAGTATCCATTACCTTGCCCAATGACAGTTATATGGGTCTTATTCAAATTAATAAGTAAAATTATGAAATACCAAATATTATTCATATATCGACCATCGATCTTTAGTTACAATCATGAAACAAACAATCAAATTCTACATTAAAACGTTTTACTACAAACTTCCAATAAGGAAAATATTTAACAATTGAAATGTTCCTTTAATTATATTGAAAATCTATTCTAGTATTTCACAAACTAAAAGACTTCAAATCCTCACTTCACTATCCCTAAACCTATTCTACAATTCCAAATCTTTAATAATATTATTAATTTTTGATCATTCCTCAAATTCTTAAAATAATAATATAATATAAAATATAATATAATATAAAATATAAAATATAATAATATAAAATAATACAAATCTAAATATATGACTACTATTATTATTACCTTAACGGTCGAAAACCAAGTAGAGATGTTTGTAAAGAGAGCATTGGATGAGATAAATCAGTAAGCGTCGAGATATCTGCATTGGAAGGAATCATGGGATTCAGCCTTTTCTGCCCATTTGGTGTGTACATATCCGATACCGTTGAATAAAGATCAAGAGGCATGATGTTATCATTAGTAGGATTAAAGTGAGGGAATGGAAACTGGTCTTTAGGAAACAAAATAGAGTTTTCACCATTTAAACCAGCGCAGTCATTTCTACTTCGCGACTGATTTGACGTTGGCATCAAATTTGACATGTGATTGAAATTTGGTCTTTGTTGAGGTTGAGGTTGATGATGATGATGGTGATGATGATGATGCTGTTGGTGCTGGTGTTGTTGCTGTTGCTGTTGTTGTTGCTGCTGCTGCTGCTGCTGCTGCTGCTGCTGCTGTTGCTGTTGCTGTTTTTGTTGCTGTGCTTGCTGATGTGCCTGACAATGCAACTTCTTAAGTAAAGTATTGTGACTGTCTAAATCCAAGTCCTCAATCTTTAATCCTGGTGAAAGTTTTCCATTAAGAGGTTGGTTTACGTGGGAAACCGGAAGTTTGTTAGTCGAGTTTACCCTGATAGAATTACATGATTGAATACTACTGGACTGACTACAAAAGGGAATGTTTCTTTGGAGATTGTGGTGAGATGAGGTTAGCTGTGAGTTAAGTTGCGTAACTGAAGATGAAACCCCGGCTGATATAGACTGGCAAGGATCAACAAAACCTAAATCATTTAAAGTATTACTTAACAGATCAGGTTTAGTGCTAGAATAATTGCTATTAGATAAAGTTTCTAACTCATTAGCTGAAAGACATGGAAGGGTATCTAAAAGGCTGGTCTTAGCAGTATTTCCTATAGAGAGAGCAGGAGAATTTCCAAGACTTAATGAATTTACACCAGGAAGAGAGAGTTCTTGAGAAAGAAGCATGTTACCAACTCCTAGAGAAGAATCATTAAAATCCCCATTTGAAAGAAGAAGAGGGTCAATATCAGTAACAGGACTCAAGAGTGCAGATGAACATTCGCTAAGTTGATTTAACTTTTTCAGGTTATTAAGAAAATTCTTTTGGGAATTGTAATCAGCAGGAATGGTGCCAAAATCCATGGGAAGGCACTGTGAGTTGGAAAGTCCAATTCCATTCATATTCACTTTACACAAGTCTGATAAAGATGACGATGACAATGGTGCAGACAAGCCATTAGAATATCCAGATGGTGGTGAATTAGGGCCACCAACGTTCAAGTATGACCAATACCCCGAATCTCTTGAAGATCCACTAGGTTCTCTTTCTCTAAATGAATTCATATTATTCACTGAAACCTTAAAAACAAAATAAAAATCTTTAAAATTCACTCCTAAAGCGTAAGATAAATTCAATTTTAAAAAATATTCAAAAATGCTAATTAATATGACAAAGAATATTAAAATGTGTTTGTAACATAATGACAATAAAAAAAAAGTTAATTAGATTTAATTTACTGCTGAAAAAGACTATTTATATAATGAGAAGACTATGCCTGATAAGTTCATCTAAGAGAATGAATATCAACTCACTTCGTCCTTAATCGTTCCTTCCAAGAGACAGCTAAGCAAATTGAGTTGAGAACTTTGAAGCTGTCTGTTGGAATAAAGTTCTTTAGATGGATTACTCTCATCCCTTATTAAGTAGTTGCTGCCCAAAATGTTTGAAGGCTGAGAATTGCTGACAGTGTTGATTGTAGAACATGCTGGCATTTGTTCTTGGGATGTTGTTCTTTAACGGAAAAAATATTAAGAATTACCTGAATCATGCACAAAAAATAAGGTAAAAAATTTAAATCTAAAGATGATACAACAATTAATAATACCCAAAGCACTGCTAAAGAGAAAATTAACCCACGATATATATATATATATATATATATATAATATATATAATTCTAATATTGTATGTATATAATATAATATATATATATATATATATATATTATATAATATATAATATATATAATATATATATATATTATATAATATATATATTATATAATACTATATATATAATTTAGAGGTGTACCGGAATTCCGGTCCGGCCGGAATTTGACATTTTTTTTCCGGTTCCGGTTCCGGCCGGAATTTTTACAAAATTCCCGGCCGTAACCGGAATTGACTAATATAATATTATAATTAAAAAATTTACTAGAAGGGATTTTATTTTCATAACCCATAGGGATAGGCCATCTATATAATGATAATATATCAAGATATAGATGATAGCCTTGTGTGGTTTCATACACAGTGTATTACATACCTACAGTATTATTGTATAAAGTTACTCAAATATTTTATAAAATATGGGAAATAAGATAGATCATTTACTACAAATTTAAAAGACTATGTAACGTAGATTCTAAAGATATGTAACAATCTATATTATATATATATATATATATATATATAATATTATTTATATATATATATATAATTATTATATATATATATATTATATATATATATATATATTATATATATATATATGTATATATATATATATATATTATATATATAATATATAAATATATATATATATAATATATAATATATATATAGTTATATATCATATATATAATATGCCA
>JABUQX010022530.1:0-25000 GCA_015478945.1 Trachelipus rathkii | reverse complement strand
TAGTTAGGTTTGGCTGCTACTACCACTTATCGTTTGCAGAATGCTAATGCATGCCTCGTGAGAAGGTCGTGAGTCGCAGTAAGGCCCTTTCTATCCTTTCGGCGAGAATTGTATGAATCGTATCTGTATATGTAATGTCAGAGGAATAATGTTTGAGGCGATGAGGAAGAGAGTGTGATTGGACTGTATTTTAGAGAAGGGCATAATTGTGTTTTCTCTCGCTGTGACTTCGAAACAAGATTAAAGGAACGGTGAAAAGTGTGGTGTGAAATGTTGTTTGTGTTTGTGTGCAAGGAAATGAGAGGGGTAGAAGGATTTGCAAATTCTGAATGAGTGAGTTGTGGTAGAGGCTATGGTAGATTCTTTGTGTGTGTGAGTACTAGAAGTCTAAAGGGTAAATTTAAGTCGTTGAAAAGTTAAGAATTGAGAAACTTTGCGACATTGATTTCATCTGAGGGAATGTTGAAAAGAGTACGTTTTTCTGGGATAATCTGAATGATGTTTTAGATGGGGGGAATAGGAGATTCATTCATTTGCCACATCTGCCCATTCATGGATTTTTTTTTACAGTTGTCACCACCATCCAAGTCAGAGCCTATTCAAGAAGGGGTGTAGTACTATCAAAGTTCACCTCTAGATAAACTTACGTCATATGAGCAAGACGCAAGGCTATGAAAGTGAGGAGATGTAATTCAGTCATAATTTTACCGCAGCGGTTAATGGAATGTCACAAGAAAGCTATCGGTTTGACATGAGACTTCCACAAGAGAACATGATTTGGAGGTGCGTTGGTAGACGAGAGAGAGAGGGAGGATTTGCTAAATTGGAGACTGGGAGAACAGCAAGTCCGCAAAACTGAGTTCGGAGTTTATTCTGCTTGAGACAGAGATGTCAACAAATACTTTCGTGGCGGCAGATATCGCACTTATTGTGGGTACGAAGGCATACAGTATATTAGAGGATGATTGGATAGAACTAGTTAGACATGTTATACATCTAATTTCACGCAGTAATAATAAATTAAGGAATAGAGTATTGACAAAAAACATTTGGCAATTGCGAGAGAACTTGCTAGGAGAGGCATACCTTCACCTCAAATAAAAAAGGTTCGGAAACTTAGATGGAGCTAGTAATTAGACTAATATTCAAACAATTAACTTATCTGTATATATAGCAAAGAATTAAGAAATTAGATATATATATATAGTATATCAAGTGAACTTCTCTCCCACAGTTTATTAAGTATTAGCACCTTTTATATTTGCTTTTGACATCGATTTACAACTGTCCTATTACAGCGGGTGAAACAGTAAGCTTATGTATCCTTCATTACTCCAGTTTATAACCCAGTATTTATATGAGATAGCAGTACATCTCATATAATGAGGCGGTATGAGATACTATTTTGTTAGGCTGGAAGTTACAAACTGAGTAAAATTTATAAAAGGATAGGACTTCTCACGTCATTTAATAAAAAGCACTTTTGCACAGATTATTCTATTTAGAGGCTTAGCCCTTAATATGCAATTACTGTTGTGTAATGGTGAGGTTTATTACCAAGTAACATATTTTATTTGTTCTTAGTATATTAAGGCCAAGGATGTTTTATTTGTGCAACATGAGAGAGCAGTAACATGAGATACCTAGTCGAATTAGGTAAGACAGGTTAAATTAGTTAGTAAATTATAAGGTTATATTTATAAAATATTGCGAGGAAGATTATTTTGATTAAAGTTATGGGTTTTTTGAAGAATTTGATTTAATTTCACTACTTTAAAGTTATTTTCGTATCCTACAGCGTTGAAATAGTTATTAAATACGGTTAAGTATTTAAAGTTTACGTCAAGGGCAATTTCACTAAGAATATACATATTATAAGTGGGAAGTAGATATTAGTATATTTACGAGTTAGGATTGTAATGCAGAGGGGCGGCCCTCGCTGCACGTTCATCTGCGACTCTTCGGGAGACTTGAGCATGGAGATAAGCGTTACGCATGTTAGAGGGTGGCAAGTCTCGCACAGAGGTGCATTCTTATAAATAAGTTAGGGATATATAAAGGTAGTTGTTGAGCACTCTATTTATGAAGGCAGAAGAATACGGATCAGGGGAATTTTGTTGCGAGATTCAGAAAAGAATATCAGAATTAAATGCATTAAGTTTCGCAATTTTTATCAATTTGCCAAACTAACGGGGCTCTCTAGAGCCGACAATTTTGAGATTAGTATCAATCTGGACTATTTACTCACTTTAGACGCTTGTTTACGTACAAGTGCAATCCGTATTAGACACGCGAGGATTAGTAACCGGAGTTTTGGATGTTTAGAGGGAGCATTAGTGAGAGAGAGACTAAAGAATAAAGAATTTTAATCATAGTCGCAAGAGATTGTGATGTACTCGGTTTTTCTATTAATTGTTGCTCTATCGGATGGTCAAAACGCCCACCATTTTGGATCGGGAGTGGTCACTTAATATTCTGCTTTGAGCCGTTTATCTCCAAAAGTCATAGTGACCCATTTAAAGAATTTAAGCTCGCGACCCTTCTCATGAAAAAGTGCCGAAACAAACAATTAACCACTCAAAGTAAGAGCAGTGGTCTCGAGTGCGCGATCTTCATATGCATGATCGAATGCAATTTACGCTTATGGGTGACTAGTCGGCACGGAGCGTCATGAATCACTGATCCTTTCTAGCAGCACACGAAGCAGCGACCATTCACATTGGACCGCACATCGAGGCAGAAAAACAGAATAGAGTAAGATATATATTATTACCAAAAAAATGATAGAACTACAACATAATAGTAGACGGTTTAGAACGAAACGGAAAAGAGCTATAGGAGCCTGAATAATAAATAAACATGAGTTTAAATTTCAAAATAAAAAGAAAAATAATAATAATAATAATAATGATAATTAATAATAATAATAATAATAATAGATAATAATAATAATAATAATAAAATAATATAATAATAATAATAATAATAATATAATAATAATAATAATAATAATAATAATAATAATAATAATGAATAATATATAATAGATAAGAATAAAATAATAATAATAATAATAATATATAAAATAATAATAATAATGAATCATAATATAGATAATATAATAATAATATAATAAAATATGACGTCATAATAATAATAATAATAATAATAATAATAATAATAATAATAATAATAATAATAATAATAATAATAATAATAATAATAATAATAATAATAATAATAAAGAGCAAAGAACGGCGAGAATAAAAATAATCCGCTTCGAGCGGACTGAATAATAATAATTAATGATAATAATAATAATAAAATAATAATAATAATGAAGTAACTTCAATACAAATAACAAAAATTATAAAAAAAAAATAAAATAAAAATTTATAAGAAATCAAAAAGAATAATAATAATAATAAAATTGATATTATAATAATAAAAATAATAATAATAATTAATAACTTTAACAAATATAATAATAATAATAATAATAATAATAATAATAATAATAATAATAATAATATAATAGTTTGAAAAATAATGAAGCAAGGTAAAATTTATTTGAAATCAAAATTATAGGTTTCATTGAAATTATATCATATACCAAGTTTCATTTAAATATATTAGTTAGAAGGTTATCATTTGTAGGGCCTTTTTTTTTAACAAAAATATTTATAAAATATTTATAAAAATCCACGGATGTTAAATGATTTTTCATATTTTAAAAACGTCCATAACTATTTCTATTTAACATAGAAAGATAAATGAGGTATTGACATTTATATTATTTTAAGTCCGAGAAATTCGAATTTGATATTATTTTTAAGGTAGCTTTATTACAAAAAAATTTATTAAAGATAAATTTAAAAATATAAAAAGAGAGAGAAAATTTATAAGAGAGCAAAATTGAAGAACTCGAAGAGTTTTTGGAAAAAATAATATTTTTTATTTTCCCCTATAATAAATAAGGAAATAAAAATGAACAAAAATAAAAAGAAAGTCACCTTTTCACAAAATAATTATATTTATGGGTTGGACAATTATAATAGAATAAACGAAGAGCTTACTTCTATAATTTTAGATAAAGAACGATTTTGAAGAAGAGTAAAAGATTTAGAAAAAAAACTTGTTCCTTTTTTATAATCGAAAATGAGCAAAAATCCAAAATTGATTTATAAAAAAAAAAATCTATAATAAAATAACAAGATCTGAAAATGAGGCAAAATCCTAGATTGACTTATAATAAAAAAAATCTATTATAAAATGGCAAGATCTAGGAATGAGAAATATCCAAAATTGATTTATAATAAAAAAATCTCTAATAAAAGGACAACTTTATTAAAAATTTAAAAATTCATGAAAGAAGTAATAAACATTTGAAAAATACAAATCAATCATTGCTAAATTTGCATTATTTTAATTATGAATATAAATTATGATCAATATGTAATAAAAGCGTTCTAAATCTTAAAATTCATGAGAGTTTGATTCATTTTATCTATCGGCAGTTCTTTTATAAAAGCCTTTGGCAGAAAGGAATTCAAATATTTTAAACCACAAATTTCGTTTAGATAATTTGTCATTTCTTCTCAAGGAGTATATTTAATAAAGTAAAGTATAATTCAGAAAAAATTGAAGAACAACATTTAAAAATTTAAAAATGTGTCTCTCTATTTTTGTTGAATTTTATAAATATTTTACCTGAATGAATAGGAACAAACGATTCAATTGTTTAATAGTGGTTCTTTGACAAGTATAACGAAAAATTCTCAAATAAAAGATACTATTCATCTTATGTTAATAAAATTGAAGAAAAATGTGTAAATTTGCAAAAGAAGGTTCAGGATGGATTATGCAAAATATAAACCATTAAGAGCTTCTTCGTATATTGAAACTTCATCAAAATAAAAGAACCCAAAATTTGGATCGACTAATATTCAAAATATGAATGATAACGAATGTTTCAAATGGTGTATGGCAAGACCCAATTTGTATATGAAGAATCATCCACATAGCTTATTAACAAAATAAAAGAAGTATCTAAAAAATTACAAATGGAAAGGAATAGAATTTTCAGTTATATTAAAACAGATTAGTAAGTTTGAGAACCAAAACAATGTGTCAATTAGCGTATTTGTACGTGATGAAAAAGAAATATCATATCCTATAAGAATAACTAAAGCTGAGAAAACTATATATGTTGATTTACTTTTAATATCAAAATGAATAATATTAGGATACAAAATTTTGATGGTTTGAATGAATTTTTGGAGATAAAAACCTAAAGAAAAATCTATCCAGTCGATTTCTTGTTTGCATAGTTTTTATCACAAAAGAATTATTTAGATAATCATTTACCAGAAGGTAGTATTCATACTCCAGTAAGAATGGAATTAAGTGAAGGTTCAGTTCAATTTAAACTGTATTATAAACAATTCAGACATCCATTTGTTATATAGGCGGGTTTTGAAAGCACCTTGCAAAAGATACAAACGAGTCAACCAAATCTTAAAGAATCTTATATCATTAACTTATAGATACATCAACCAAGCAGTTGGTGTTCTTATACGAAATGTGATGTAGATGAATATTGAAAACTCGAAAGATATGAAGGAAATGAAGCACCTAAAACGTTTGCAAAATATTTAATTTTAGAATCAAAAAAGATTTATAAATTACTGAATATGAACAAACCAATGAATTTAACTTTAGAAGAAGAAATGAATCATGAAAATGCTAATCGTTTTAAGTATGTAAAAAAGGAATACACGCCATCAGATTTTAAAGTAAGAGACTGTAATCATTTAACAGGAGAATATAGAGGACCAGCACATAGAAGTTGTAATTTACAAATTAGAATTCCTAAATTTATTCCAATAATAATGCATAACTTATCTAAATACGACGCCTATTTATTCATTAAAGAATTTGGACATTCCGATGGTGAATTAAAAGCAATTCCTCAAACGGATGAAATTTATATAAGTTTCGGTCAGTATATAAAAGTTGATGAAATAATAAACTCGAATAAGCATGGAGTTGAGATTCATCGGTAGTTTCAGATTCATTCTTCATCTCAAGCGAAATTAGCATGAAATTTAACTGATGAAAATTTATTAAAGAATTTACACAAATATTATCAAGATGAACAGTTTCAGCGACTAAAACGTAAAAGAATTTATCTATTCGACTGGAAGAATGATGTAGCAAAATTACCTAAAATGAATAATTACCTAAAGAAGAGAAATTTTATAATATTTTAAATAATGAAGATATAAAAAAAGAGGACTACAAGCATGCGCAGACTATCTGGACAAAATTTAATGGTAAAACATTTAAAGATTTCTTTATGTTATACTTACAATATGATACATTATTAATAGCGGATGTGTTTGGAAATTTTAGAACAACCTCTTTAGATACTTATAAATTAGATCCAGCTCGTTATTTTTCATCTCCAGGGTTATCTTGGAATGCATTATTAAAAGAAAAGAAAGTAAAATTAGATTTATTAAAAGATCAGTATATATTGTTAATGGTAGAAAAGGGGATTAGAGAAGGAATCAGTACTCTAACACACAAATATGCGAAGGCGAATAATCCATATATTCAAAAAGTTATGATAAAAATAAACCGCATAGTTATATCACTTATTTACATGCGAATAATTTATATGGTTGAGCAATGTCTCGGTATTTGCCTACGGGAAATTTTAAATGAATGAAAAACATTAACGATTTTGTTGTTTTGGATATCAGTGATGAATTAAAAAAAGATATATTTTAGAAGTTGATTTAAAATATCCTAAAGAAGTACACGATTTACATAACGATTACCCCTTAAAAGCAGAAAGTGTAAAGTTAGATAAAGTCTCAAAATTAGTTCCAAACTTGAATAATAAAGAAAAATATATGAAACACTATAGAAATTTATAGCAGTGTTTGAATTTAGGACTGAAACAAACGAAAATACATAGAATATTAGAATTAGATTAGAGAGATTGGATGAAATCATATATTAATCTTAACACGAGAAAGAGAAAGGAAGTGAGAAATAAATTTGAGATGGATTTCTATAAATTAATGAACAACTCGCCCTTTGGTAAAACGATGGAAAGCATAAGAAATAGAGTTGATGTATGATTAGTTAAAAATGAAGAGCAAGCTCAAAAATTAGTAAATAAACCAAATTTTGAATAGTTTGAAATATTTTCAGTAAATTTAATAGCTTGTCATATGAAAAAACTAAACTGATATTGATAAACTATCAATTAGTATGAATTGCATTTAGAGTTAGTAAAACTTTAAAGATGACTTTCATTAAACAATAAAAATTAATATAATATTAAGAAATGATGTTTACAGTATACAAAAACAGATTTATGAATTTTATACAAAAAAAAAATAAATAATTATATATATATATTATATATATAATATATAATATAATAATATTATAATATAATATATAATATATTATATATATATATAAGATATATATATTATATAGTACTATATATATATAATTTAATATTGATATTTATAAAGGAAATATAAAACTGTCTTGCTATATATATATATCAAACACAAATCCACTCAGCAAAAAAATTTAAAAAATATTAGGTTAAATGAAAGATGAAACAGCTGGAAAACTGATAACAGAATTAATAGGACTAAAAACAAAATTATATTCTTATAAACATAGAAAATAAATAAATTAAAAAAGCTAAAGGAGTAAAGAAAAGCGTTGTCAATCAAAAAATTAACATTGATGGCTGCAAAAAAGTATTATTTAATGAAGAATCTCTACATAGGAAATTAAATTTAACACAAAGTAAAAAACATAATTTGTATAATACACAAATAAATAAAATAGCATTATCGAGAAATGATGATAAACGTTATATATTAAAAAACAGTATAAAAACGTTAGCTTTAGTGCATTATAGAAGAAGGTAGTTGACACCAACAAAAATTTTATGTTAATTGTAAGTTAGGTTTAGGAAAAAAAACAAAAAATCTAAAAAATATTGCATGCTAGTTTTAAGTTAGAGTTAATGAAAAAATAAAAATGCTTGTTGGTTGTAAGTTAGGTTTAAGGAAAAAAAATCTAAAAAAATATTCCATGTTAGTTTTAAGTTAGAGTTAAGGAAAAAATAATAGTGCATGTTAGATATAAGTTAGAGTAAAGGAAAAAAATACAAAAAACAGAAAAGATTTCTTAGTTCACGCATGCCACATGACATGAGTGAAATTAAAAATACAATATAATTTTTTCATCCCTGCCTCAAGGCAGGGGTCAAATTAAAAATTTAATATAATTATTAAACATTTATTTTAGCATATCACCTTAAGGCAATACGCTAATTTTAAAAATATAATAATTATTAATTTAAATTATTTTATCACGATACCTCAAGGTATCGTGCTAAAAAATATATTTAACATGTTAACCACTCTTCATATGGCGGGTGGTTAACGTTTTTTTTTTTTTTAAAATGTTAATTTGTTTAACGCTTTGCCTCAAGGCATCGCGCTAAAAATATACTTACTCGTTTAACGCGTTGCCTCAAGGTATCGCACAGAAAAATTCTTTATCGTTTGACCGATGCCACATGGAAGACTTTAAATAATTATAAAACTATAAACTTGTATGTTGAAAATGAAGGTAAATTAACATTTGATGAAATAAATTCAAAGGGGGTCCACAAATTGGGGTCCTTTTGGAAAAACTTTTCAAATGACTACAATTTTTTTAAGTTGACACCAGATAAAATAACTATAATTTTTCTAATTCGCCCTCTGAATTAAAGCATGGGGTTAATTTAAAAAAAATATTTAACGTATTTAGCACCCTGCCTAAAGGCATGGGGCTAATTTTAAAAAAATAGCCCCTTGCATTAAGGCAAGGAGCCAGATAAAATAACTAAAATAACTTGAGAAGATGTTTCAAATGAATATAAAATTTATAAAGAATTAAATTCAACTGGTCCCGTTTCAGGACCCCCACAAACAAAAATTTGATAGATCTTTGCATCTTTGCATCTTTGAATTACATGTTGAAAATGGAGATAAAATATCATATGACAAAATTAATTGAAAGGAGGTGCCATTTCACCACCCCCTTGGGAAAATTTTTCAAAACGGGTGAATTTAAAAACAAAAAATTTAATTTTAATTTAAAAAAAAAATAATAATGAAAAGGAATTTATGGAAATAAATAATTTAAAATTATCCGACCATAAATATTTACTGGAACTATGGATTTATTAAATTTAATTTAATTTATTAAAATTTTTGGGTTTTGTAGAAAATAATGATGTCTTGACATCTGGAAAAGTTTCCCCAGATGTCAGAACATGTTAAAAAAAAAGAATTTAAATTTTTATTTTTTTTTAAAAAGTTGAGATAGATTTCAACGAAAAAAATTATAAAAATGATGCTCTGACGTGTCGCCAAGTCGGCGGCATGTTAGATCATAAAAGAAAAATAGAAATGTTTGGAACATGGAGCAAAGTTTCCTCCATGTTCTAAATAAGAAAAATATAGAACATCCTGACGTGGAAGAAAGTTTCCCTCATATTAGGAAAAGGAAATATAAAGAATTTAAAAACTTTTTAAAAGCGAATGAAATTGATTATATACCCTGAGGGGGGAGCCGTTTCAGGTCCCCATACAAAAATTCATAATATAACTTTCAAACTTTTCTATTCTATAATAAATAGAATGAACAATATTGTAATTCAATGAAAAGATTAAATAAAGAATAGCCAAGAGCATCATTTTTTATTACCATCACCCATTTGCAGAGCACTAATTATTTTTGGTGAATCAGGTTGCGGAAAAACAAATTTTGAGATTACTACTTTTGCCGAAATGGTTAGAATATGAAAATCTCTTTATATTCAGTAAATCTTTACATCAGACTGAATACAAGGTATTAAAATCAGTATTTGATAAAGGGTATAATAAAAGTGAAGTTATTGAATTATTAAAAGTAGGAGGAGGTAATATAGATTTATATATTAAAAATGTACCTAAAATAGGTAAACAAAAATATAGTAAATTATTTTGAAGATGCTGAAAAAATTCCAGATCCGAAAGATGCAAATAAGAATTAAAAAAAAATTGTTTGTATTTGACGACATTATGATGGATTCGAATCATAGTAAAGCTGAAGATTTTTAAACTAGAGAAAGACATAATAATAAAAGTTCAATTTATATAAGTAAAAATTATCATAAACTTTCTCGTCAAACCATAAGATCTAACCCTAATTTATTAATATTATTTTCACTTGCTAAAAAAGATCTATCTCATATATATTATATATATATAATATAATATATAATATATATATATATATATATATATATATGTAATAATATATAATAATATATATATAATATAATATATATATATATGTATAATATTATATAATAAATATATGATATATAATATATTATATATATATATCATATATATATTATATATTATATATATAATAATTATTAATAATATAATATTATATAATAATATATATAACTTAATATTATTTATATATATAGTATAAATTATATATATATAATATATACATAATATATTATATACTATAGTAATTAATTTATAATATATAATATATATCTATATAATTAATTATATATATATATATATATATATTATATATATATATATATATATAATATATGTAATATATATTATTAACATATAACATATTAATATATATATATTATATATCACTATTATATAATATATAATATTATAATATTATATTAGTATATAACTATGTATCATATAAATGTATATATAATAATATAATATAAATATATATATATAATATATATATTAAATAATTATATATAACTGATCTATACTATATATACTTATAATATATATATATAATATAATATATATATATATAAATTATATATAATAATAATATATAATATATAATATATATAAATATATATATAATTATATATTTACTATATATAGCTATATAATGACGCGCTGCCGTTTGGTTAGCTTTTCTAGTCTTTTCTGGTTTTACGACAAGGTTCCTATCACAAACCCTTACTCTTATTGAGCTGTTATACCGCTTCTGATGCGTGTTTGAAGTTCAAGAAGATTTTTTTCGCGTATTAGCCTAGGGTATTTTTAATATTTTTCATAAGGTAAATTATTGTCAACTGCAGCTCCAATATGATAAAAATACCTATCACGCTCCTAGGTGTTATTGGCTTTTGTCTACTAATTGAGCAAACTGTTATGAAATCTTTATCAGCTTTTTATTCTTTATTCTTATAGGTCTATATTAACATCAACTAGATCATAAGTCGTAATTTAGAAGTTAGAATTAAATTCATAGTGCTTTTCAGAAAGTTAATTACAATTATTCAATGTCTTTTCAAAATTTTTAACAATTGTTTCTGTAGTGTTATTAAGTTAGGTTAGTGTATAAGCAATAATTAAGCAATGTCTTAGAAGAGTTAACAAATTTCCAGCCCAGACTCGGACTTTTAAAGTCTTTCGTGTATTTTTAATTCTATGATACCCAAATATCATATGTCGATATACTATACTACTATTGTCTTCTATTATTATTTCATCTACACAATATGTCCTGTATGTTATTGTATTTATTGCTCTCTACAATGACTGTCTCTGTATATTATTGCCCTACAATTGTCCTGTATATAGATATCCTTGTTACCAAACATATATATATCTTGTTTAATATATAATACCATTTCAATATTGGCTAAAAGGGAAAGTTATTAATATACTACTATATATATTATATTATATGGTAATGCAAAAAATATAGTTTTTTATTTCCGCTATCCAATATAACTTACACTTAGCAACGTAATTGCTTTCGTAATTATATTATTTTACACGCAATATGTATTTCGATCTTTGTTGTACTTTTTGTAATAATATATCTTATTACTTTTTATATGCAGCTAATTAGGTTCGGGAGCAATATTTCTACGTATGAGCAAGTTGTAAACGGCAATTTCCTTTCCCATATTACTAAGATAATATTATTATTATATTATATTATTATTAATTATTTTTATTATTATTTTAATATTATTTTTATATTATTCTTACAATTTAGTTAAGTTAGGAATATTAGTATTATTTTTATTATTTTTATTAATATATTCATATATAGTGATTGCCTTATTATTTAACATTTATTAAGATAGTATTATTAAACAAATTTAATTAATATATTTCGAAGTTAAGTATATTTTACACAAAAATAGTGTAGATATACACAAATACGAATGATTATGCACATTTAAAGAATGAATATTTAAAAATACAAAAGTTTAATTAAATAAATTTTCAACATGATAACATAAAAAATTAATATTCAAATTGAAACTTTCAAATAATAATAAAAAGTCAAACTGCACGTCTACTTACATACCTTAAAAATATAGAGTACGCATAATTCGTTCGGGATTTTTTTTAAAGTAGTATTTCAAAATTGTTTTTTAATGTCTTTAAAAAATAGAACTTTAAAATTAGTCTTAAAATTTATTCTGAAATCGCGTTGATTCGCTTTACGATAATTTCTAATTAAAATAAAATCTCTGTAAAAGTAACATTTATAATGAGTCACCCCTATTCTGCTAAGTTCTAAAATTATTTATATACTTTAAAGGTTAGTAAATAAAATTCTGAAAATTTTCTAACGTTTTGAAAATTATTCTATGGCTATTAATTTTATATTAAATTTTTCTAAGTTTAATTTTAAAACAAAATTCTAATTTTATTTTACAATCTTTTTACATCAATTTAGCATTTCAAAAATATAAAATTCCTAAAGTAATTTTAGTTTACCTTTCGTATAATTAATTATTGGTAAGTGGGAAAGCGTATTTAAAAAATCTTTCAAATTATCAGTAAGTTGTTATTTTAATGAATCTAATTTTATTTCATGTAGATGATTTTATAGTGACATTTATTTCTTGTAGATGATATTTTAGCTACAGTTATTTATAGTAAATGTTTTCTAAGTTAATTATTTCAAAAAAAAATCTAAGTTAATTTTATTTGAAAATTTTTATAAGTTACATTTTATTTCAAAAAAAATTCTAAGTCTAATTTTTATTTTGAAATTTTCTTTTGAGTTTTTATTTCAAAAAATTTCTGAGTTAATTTATTTTAGTGTTAATTTAATTTGAAAATTTTCGATTCAATAATCAAAATTTTCTGAGTTAATTTTATTTTCAAAAATTTTCTGATATAAAATTATTGTATCGAAATTTTCATGCCTTTCATTTATGATATAAGATTTTCTCATTAGTAAGGGTTTAGATATCTTACGCGATTATTGTTATAATTCGCTTTTATTTCACTGGATAGAATTAACTGTTTTTTCTCAATTTGTTATAGTATACAGAGGTTGTCCGCGGATAAGTGAGCTTCATAGCTCCTGATCCTTCCTTTTACCATTTAGATGTTTTATCGAAAACTTCTTTGATTTAGCCAACAGGAGGACATCCTGTACAATGTACGCAAATTTCAACTTTAATGTCAAAAACAAACATTATAATATAAAATACTCATCGCGCAAGTGGTATAAAACCCTTGGGAAAACCTGTGTGAAAATTCTCTTTATTCAGTGAGAATATATTAAATAAATGTATTACATAAATCAGTGTTTTTCCAAATAATTACAATATATTTACTAATTATTATTTTATTGTTTTATATATTCCCATATCCTGTTGGGTTTTTATAATTAAGCAATCGACTCTCAGACTGCCCCCCTTAACAAAATTTTAAAATTTAAAATTGCAAAGTAATAAGAAGTAAAAATCAATAAAAACAATTTGAAAAAATAAAAATCTCTAAGTTTAAACTAGTAAGCTATGTAAAAGAGTTAATAATACAAGAAAAGCGATTTCAGTAATACATGGGTTATTGAAAACCTCAATGCTTGATATGTATCTAGTACTAATCCCATGATGTTGAGCGTCAGTCAAGTTGATTACGGATACTATTACTGAAACTCTTGAATGCACTTGATGCACGAAATCACACATCATGAATTCTTCATTCATAACTCGTTGCATGTCCCTTCCTGCTCTCCATTTCAGTTGTACTTCAGTATTAATCTCCACTAATTTCAAATCGCAGTAACTGAAAGATATATAGTCGGCAGTCAATGCATTCAAAAAAATCTAAAAGTAAAAGTAACTGTGAGTAATTTAGAAGATGAATGTTGGAAATGTACAGTAAGTTTAATGTAAAAAAATTAAAAATGTAAAAATGTTAAAAGTTCAAAAGAAATGTAAGTGGTTGAACAAATGTAATGTCGATTACCATGTTAAAATGATGGAAAAAATAATTCGAAATATGTAGGGTAAATGTTAACCTACGGAATAAAAAACGTAAAAAAAAATAGAAAGAAAATCGTAAAAATTTCAAAAAAAATCTAAATTTTTGGAACTAATATTTTATTAACTTATGGTCAATACAAAAATTTATATATGGGATATATATCTTAATATTATATAATGATAATACAGTTACTAAGTAAAATTAATAATTAAAGTAAACACTTATAAAATATATTAAAGCTAAAACTAAAAGTTAAAACTAGTTATAAATATTAATTGAAGATTACTCCTAAAATCTTTGTTACGGTATCAAAAATTTCAAAAAAATTAAAGATTAGATATAAAAAACATCTAAAAAAAAATAAAATCATTAATGTTATCTTCTAATCAATCAATGTAAGATAAGTTTCTTTCCTCTTATTGACGAAACTTTCACGTGTGTCGACAATCTAGTGGTCTAGCAAGAATATTCCTCTGCCTGCCATGTTAAGTCCATCTAGTAATCTGTCAGAAAGTTTCAATGTTGAAATGTAAAAGTTTCTCATGATACTCCGTAAGCAGTCGGAACTTTCTAAAACTTTTGTAAAACTGTTATCATTCGCTTTGTATTGCTTGCTTGTCTAAAATTCGTTTGATGCTTTTCTCGCCAATCATAACTATTTCTAGTATACGATGGAAGAGTAACGTTATCAACGTCCATCTATACCAGAAATGATCATAATTATAAGGACAAAAATATAAAATCTTAAAACTTTTATAATAAACAGGGTTCTAATATTTTGCTTGAAAATATACTAAAAGAATCAAAAATATGAATAAAATTATAAAGTTCAGGTACATCTGTACTCAATTAAGCGCCTTAACAGAAACTTATAAATTAAAGGTACCATATATATAAAAGAAAAATCAATAAACTTATTTTTATTGGTCTTACTATTAACAAGCCAATTTAATCACGTTCATCCTTAACATGTCGCTAATCTTCCTTTTCAAAGTTTCTTTACTTTTTACTTTTAGCAATAACGAATAGTAATGAACTAGCTTTGTGCTAGTCTTGATCACTAAATGTCACTCTTTCTATATTCCTTGAATCTGACGTCTCCGCAGTATAATCTGCTGTTTCTTGCCGAGTCATATCCTGGAGTAGATCTTATGATCTCTCTGAGGTAAATCTGGTGTTTTTCTGGCAATCTCCTGCGTGCTGGTATCATTCTTCGCGTCGAGATGTCGACTGTCTGTTCTGAACATGATCTTCTATCATCGTTATTGATGTTTGGTCTTATGCAATCTTTTTCTTTACCTCTTAGTTCTTCCGAATAGTTTCATCTACCGTTTTGATCTGTTTAAGCTATTCGCTTGTTCTTCAATTCACCGAACATTCTTCCTGTTCAACAAGTCATTCGTTCTCTGTCTAATGTACGCTTGTTTTCATTTCACTTACTTCGTACTTTTTTAGCACATCCATATACTTCTCATCTACAGCTTCAGGTGCTTCTTCTTCCACGTTAAATTGTGATTCCTCCATGTATTTCCTATTGGGTTTCTGTGGTGTCCAGATAAATTACTCTAGTTCACTTTCATCAATCCATCATTATCTCATGTTTTCCATACTTATTATATTTTATTTGTTTCTTCCTTTTCTTAAGTTAACATTCAATTATTCTGTCCTGTGCTGAGGTTATATATAAATTAGTCAGGTTTTCTCTATTAATTCTCTCATCTTTTTCCTCGTAGTTCTAGTCTACTTAAAGTTATCTACAATTTACCTCTATATTCTTTCGCTGTTGTAGGACTCTAAAGTATATAGTATTCCTTGTTGAATTCATTCCCATAAGCTCGATTCGAGATGGAGCTCTCCCACTTTCGAAACAGTTTAGGTGATAGGTGCGGTGCGTGATTCTCTAGTGTACACCAATTCTCCTATCCTTTAGTCTATCTTGCCGTTGCTGATCGAGTCGAATACCTTTTTAACTTCCTTTTCCTAATGTTACTACTGGCCTTTGTCTTCTTTTATTTCTAATTCTTCATACAAATTTTTCTTATCTTTCATCCTCCTATAGGTTTAGGGTCTTTAGTTTTTATTAAAGCTTCCGTTGGTATGTCTGATGGCATAGCTTCCGTGTAGCGCATCGAGTTACAATGGGATCTGCTGTTTTATGCTACTGTTGTAATGTGTTAATTTAGCTGCTTGGGCCAAGGTAAAATATGTGCCCAATCTCGCTGATTAATCTTTGACGAAATCTAGAAAGTTCTGCTATATTTGCGTTTTGTGTTTTAGCCAGACGATTTAATTGGCGTGGTAGCTACTTTATCTCTACTTTAATTTTAAACTTTCTACATATACCTTTCATGAGTTTCCTACAAATTCTAATGCATTGTCAGAGATTAACTGTATCAGGTACTTGTGACTACTAGCTACTATCAATACAAAAAACAGCTACTATTTATCACGTATCTCTCGATTTTAATGCTGCTAATTCTACATATCTTGTATAGGGACGTAGAGAAGTAGTATATGTATTTCCTTTTGATGAAACTGTTTATTTATTTTTAATGTCCAAGCAATTTTTGGAATGGTTTAGTTCTGCGAAAGGATAATTTAATGATGCCTTCTTAGGCTTGAGAGCTCTTTCGCTTCTTGACAAATGCTGACAGCTTTGCAAATCTTACCACTACTTGTTCTAATATTTTTGAAAAAATGATATCGTTCCTCCTTATTTGTCTAGAGTTCTTCTGAACCACTAAGACCTTGTATTGAAGTGAGTGCATATTCATGGCTAATCTTATCAAGATTTGGGTAACCATCTATAGTTATTCTCTTTAATCTTTAATATAAATCATATTTTAATGAGAATTCAAACCTTTTATTCTTTTACCTCTTTGTAGCTCCCAATATCTACCTTCACTTCAACTGCCTTCTTGTTCTCTTGAAAACGTTGCGGTATCTAATGTTAAATTTTCATGCTGTTTTAATCTATACTTTAGTGTTATTATAGACTACCTTTATCTGTTTTTGTTATTGTTATTGATGTTCTTATTTCTTTATTAAACTATTTATTCTTCTAGTATGGTGCTCTATCCATTATTGAGTTTTCTTGTCTCGTTCTTCTGCTCTTATTTCTTCATCATCTATTTCACCTGTTTTCAGGAATATATCTGGATAAGAAGTCTGCACTGAGTTCTTGTGACTTTACAGGTTCAGGGGAGGGATTGGAATCTGATTCTGTTAAAGACCATCTAGCTAATCTAGCCGTTTGATAATCTTTCTTAGTGAATATTGCTACTGCTGCTGATGATCAGTTTTCACTTTTATTATATCCAAGTATTAAGTTCTAAATTCCTCAAACCAAAGATGATCCCAAACATTGCCACTCCGTAGGCGCATAATTTACTTTCCGACTTTTCGAAAAAGTTACCTGCTGCAAAAGCTAAAGGTAAATTCTTTCTCTTTATTCACTCTCTGTAGTAATACTCGCTCCTAAACCATGTATATGGTCGTCTTAACAACAATACAATTCTTTGTTGAAAATCTGGATACTTGCAAACGACTTGATCTTGCTAACAATAAATTCTTTCAGTTTATAGCTGAGCGGCAGGTTGTATCCCCAAAAGTTGATCCTGTTTTTGATGAGAATTTGTCAGAGGTTCGAGCAGTACTGGTGAAAAAAGTCGTCAGAAGCTTCTGAAAAATCCAAGAAACCTAAAACTGAACGTACTTCCGGGACGCTAGAAAAGTTGGAATTTTCGAAAAGGTTTTTAGCTTCTCAGGTCACAGTTGACCCCTTGACTGAAATCAAGTATCCTAAAAAGACTATCTCCTTGAAAAATTGGCATTTCTCCAATTAATACAAGTACATTTCCTCAGTGCTGCTCGAAAACCTCTTGATAGGCTTATTGTAAGCACGAAGGTACATCTTTGTAAGTATAATTATATCGGCCAATGTATGATAAACAATCTATGCCTAGCAGTCCACTTAATACCAAACTCATCACCCTGCTGAACACGGCGGGGGATTGTTTCAAACCCATTGGTAGAACGCGTGGCTGATAGCATCCCCTCTGTGTTCTAAACGCTAGGGGTCTACTCTCTTCGCTCAATGCAATCTGGTAGAAGCCATCGAGAACGTCTACACAGCTAAATATACTAGCTCGTCCTAGTGAGTTCACAGTGTCCTGAATGAATGGAATAGGGAAGCTGTCTCCTACAGACCATTTATTTATCTTCCTATAGTCGACACAAATCCTGGGGCGACTTCCAGACTTCTTGGGTATCACTAGTAATGGACTACTGTGGGGAGACACTGATGGTTCAATCAGGTTCTTCCCAACCTGGTCCTCGTCCAGTATATATCTTCCACAAAAGATCTAGGTGCTGAATCACTTGGCGGAGTGAAAAGGGACCTTTGGAGCATTTTCATCTAGTTTCTAGTTAAATTGATAGTTGGGGAACTGCCCTATGGGGTCATCTGCCAGTCCCACAACGTCTCTGTTTTTCATGAGAAAATCAATAATGTTTTCAAGTTCCTCAGGTCGTTGTAACACTCTGTACTTTTCTTCATCCTTTATCAGTATCTCTTTGTATGTCATATATAATTCTTTCTCTGATAACCCTTCGGTTATTGTGGGTATTTTCCACTTTTTATAATCTTTTCTGGACTCTTGCATGGTTTGTGCATGTATTTGCTTCATCATGGTATTGCGTGTTGCATTGACTCTTTCTATTCTGTACGATCCTTCTCAATGACTGGATAGCTGTTTATAGCTTCACCCTTCATTATTCAATGGGCGGCTTCCTAAAATTAATCAGCTTCTATAATTATATTACCTCCTTTACATTGATAAAGTACTCCGTATCAAGATGGCTGCGCTAACCTCTAAAGGCACAGTTGTACTGGTAAATTCAACCATGCTGTTACAGGCAACTATGCACTTTTTCATCTTCGCATTTTAGCTTCTAAAAATGTATTACCTTTTAGGTAAAATGGATTTATCAGAGGACAAATGGACACGTATGTACTGTGTCTTCATAAAATCATCTGCATTTATCTCGGTTGTGTAATTAATCTAAGTTTTTACCATTAGCATTTATTATTACCATACTAACCTTTCTTTTATTCTTCTTTATCTCTTTGACATGCACTTGTCATTGTCAGATTGAAATCGAGAGTCTTGGTTCAGTCACTTCTGTTGAGGTCTTTAAGCTCTTCCCAATCGAGTGCAATGACTGACGATCAATTGACGGACTCTGGGACCCAATTATTCTCTCCTCCTCACTGTCATTCCAAAGTAGTTGTCGGTGCACATCTTCTTCTATTCTATGATGTGATCTTTGAGACGCGATTTCCTAAGTTTCTCTACTTGTAGGAACGTTGATGCTTGTTGGCTGATCAATTCCAAGTTCACATCTGTATCAATACTAGTTTGGGTTCCACTTAATTTCACCTCGGTTTGTGTTAGAATTAAACGTCTTACGTACATGACCGTACACACAGGCTGTTGTGATTGAGTTTCCAGACCTTATACCGTCCATACTTCGGCCTCTTAGCGTGGGTGAGATTGGCTGTTGAAAGCATTCCACATCTGGTTGCGTTGAATGTCTGAGTTTTCAGTGTGCCTGTGTCCACTCTTCCATCTTCTTAGCCCTTTACCATCCTGTTCTCTTTCCCACTCGTCTTTGGTAGTAATTGAGGTATTTCGGCGCGCTCCTAGAACTCTACACACATTTGAAATATCCTTGGAGAATTCCGGTGTCTCGATGAGCCATTGGAGGTGGCGGCGGTTACCTGACTTGTCATCACGCATAACCACAATTTATTTCATAATCTCTTCTATGATTGGATTGATTGCTATGGTTGTTCCAATACTTTCTCTTCCAACTATGGTTGGGGTTTTTTCTGGCAAATTCCTTTTAATACACGTGGCAACCGGTCAGAGCTCTGTTTTCCAGGGAGCTGATCGATTATTTCAGGTTGCGAAATCCGTACTCTGCATCGTAGCGATTTGCATCGTTGATCAGATGGATGAAGGAATCTTAATCTGAAAAATTAAATCACTTTTTCATTCTCACATTAATTTATTTTCTATTCCGAAATCCAGATATGATCCTTATGCTTCCATCTCAATCATAGACGTAGAGAGTCTCACTTGTATCTTTGCCAGTGCGCGTATCATATTTGCCGTCAAGTGCGTCTTCCATAAGGAATGCTCGGTGTCGTCACTCTGTCATCGCTTTCAGATTACTCTTCTGACTCTTCTTCCCATGATAGTGCCCTCAGCGATTACCTCGCCATTAGTAAACCTTCGTTATCGTCGTCTTCAATAGTAGCTTGTCCCATTGTGAAAGTCGAGTGGTCTTTTATATTTTCTCTACTGGTATCCATCGACCATCCTTCGGCATCAATCTTTTGGCGTGTTTCTTGAGTACCTATTATTATTTTGGTACCAGCCCTTTTTCTGCGCGATTTCTGGGCAATATCCACGGTTTTAGAAGTTTAGGATGGTCTTGAACGATCTCATAAAAATATTAATGTCTTTTGATAACATCTGCTAATTTTCCTTTTTATTATCGTGTGTTTCGAAATTCTGGCCTTTTATTGTCCTATTTATTTCTGTTAAAGAGCAGCGGGTATGCAAAATTTCGGAGACAGTTTTTGGGGACTAGTTTGATCGTTGGTTGGAACATGCCCTTGTCCACCCCATCTTTCGCGCCAAGTTTTCCTTTTTGGCTACCATTAACGGTATGGGGTATTGCACATCTAATTCAACCTGTGCTAACTTCCCATCTTGAAATAGCACTTTCCTATCCTAAAATCGAATACGAGTGGGGTCTGTGACAGTATATCACAGCCTAAAAGAGATTACCTTCGAAATCACAGTTATCTCCTACAATTACAAATTTGAACTGACATGATCTATTAGCTATTTCTATAAGTGTGGTGATTCCGTACACCTGTAAGATTTACACCTGGTTAATACTTTTCAAGATAGTTTAATGGTCTTAGAAAATTAATCAAAACTACCCTTCTAAACGTAAAGTGTTCGTATGTTAAGAAGTAAGGGACGAACCTAATCGATAAAAGCTCGTTCATTATGATAATACTTACTTGTAACAGTTCATAAATACTACAATTAAATAATATGCGGCGACTCTGGTGCGGTGTGGTGATTGTCTTGCTCGCGTGACTAATAATACACACTTTGTGCGGCAATGGTGTTTATCATCCATATTTGAAGCTACTCTGCCGCTAGGTGCTTCCTTGAATAGGTTATCTATTCTTGTGGCGCATGCGCGACGCCTTGCCTTTTCTAAAAAGCTTTGTTCTGTACCTTAGCTACACTGCTACCTTTTTAATGCAGCTCCGCCATTTCCCATAATCTGAATCCGCTTTCGTATATCGATGGGCAGCTTTAAATTGCCATTTTCTGATCGCCTTTCTCCTTGTTGGGTGTCTCACCCCTTTCCAATATTTTACAACTCTTGTGTATATTGCCTCTAATATACTCTGCTTCGTCCGAGTCTACTTCTGAACTGGACGGTTCTTCATATGAGTCTCTTAGTAGTTCTTCCTTAGAATGAAAACGATGTATCTGTCTGGCATTCTGCATAGGAGGAGTTTCTGTTCCAGAAACTACTGCATCAGACACTTTATTTACCTTATACTCATTGCGATTTACCTTTTGGCTTGCTCCCTTCTCTGGAGTGAATCTCGGACTGGGGGAACTGCCCCTCCTTGACCTATTAAATTTATTCCAACGTACCCCTCTCGTGGCGTTGCATCACTCTCTCACTTCATTGTTCGTTAAAACCAATAGTTGTTGTCCTTCTTAGCAAGGGCTTGTACTCTAAATCGTGCCTTGCCTACTAACTAGCTTGTCTAGCTCTGGCTGTAGTTTATAGGCAACCGGGATTTATTGCTAGGTTCTGGGAATACTTGTGATCATTACAGTATGGGTATCATAATACTTTCTTCTATATATCTTGCGTCATAATCTTTTGGCCAATATTGCCAGGTTTCTGTACCTTTCGGCTGACACTTGCGGTCTAAATTGTGGTCTATACCTCCTATGTCAATCTCTTCTATCGTCTCTTGATCCTCTCTCAATTAACTCCTATTGCCACTATTTATCACAGCTCTTTCGTCCTATTATCTACTTTCTTTGCACAGTTTACTTATCAATTCAGAAGCTGTATTTTCTTTAGTAAAGATCTTTGCCACTTTCTCCTTAGTCTTTGCATCTGTGAACTCATATAAGTGTTATCCCCACAACAAGCACTCGTCTCCATCCTTTACTTTCACTATTATATTCCATATCTCAATTCGATTCTTCAGAAAACTTCTCTATCACCAATCTCTAACTTAGACGAATAATGTCGCTAGGGTCGAACTTTTTACACCAATTTCATTGACGTATAGTTCTTGCAAAGCCTCCCAACACACGAAATACGTTAGGGCTAAATTTCTCAAGTAGTATCTTCTTAAACTTCCAATCGTAAGGAGTTTCTTCCAACAGCTCTGGTGTGCCTCTCGCGCATTCTTGCGAACGATTTGCATCTGCGCTTAGTATGGCAAGGCGCAAGTTATTTGTTCTTGTCATGGTTATGCCCAATCCTGAGCGAAGTTATGCTCAAAGTATTTTGAACAACCACGATTTCAATGGGACCAGTGGAATTGCGGCATCCGATTGCTGGGGCCCATCCAATATGGAATTTTTAATCTTGACATAAAATCCGGTTCCACATTACCGCGTCCTATATTTTCTCTCTCGCTACGTTCGTCTTTCCCGTCATATTTAAAGGATTCTCTAACACTAATGCAGGTGTGTGTGGTGGTGTGTAGTGGGTTGCTGTGTAGCTACCGTTACCCCGGGTCTCCCGGGGGACTAAGTGGTGATGCTCTCAGGGAGGAGATGGTCTGTGACCCCTTGGACATTTAACTATGCGAGCTTCTCGTATTGACTCTCTAACTACTGTAAATATAAAATTAAACAGTTTTTACTACTTTTAGTCCTTCGTGACTACATCTCAAAAATGAAATATATATATAGTATAATATATAGTATCTATTTTATATATTATTAATATAATATTTATATCTATATATATTTATATAAAAACTTACACCAACAAAGATATAACCTGTAGACAATAATTAATTTGATAAAAGAATAAAATGTAATAAAAATTCACACACAAAATTGTCACCTATATATATATTATGATTTATGTTTAGAAAAATGTAAGTATATATAGTATAATATATATATATAATATTATACTATTTATATATATCAATCACCTTTAATCTACTTATTATTCACCTTTTTATACTTTAAAGAATCGGGGGATTTTTAAAAATTTGATGTAGATCGGACAAGAAAGTATGACTCGATGGTGTTTTGATATGTGATGCAAACAAGTATTACAGCGTACAAATAAAGATAATTGTAATTTACAGGCAAGTTTTTATTTAAGGAGTAGTCATAAACCTAATCTGAAAAATAAAAGTTAAAACTTCAATTAAAAACGCATAAAATTATTCAAACACACTCTTTTATGGTGTATTTACTTTCTTACGTCACAGATGTTGGTATATTTATATATATTGCTGATTATATATATATATATGTGTCTAGTTATTGTTCTTTTAAACGCTTTAATATTTGTTACGTTTACAATTAATGGATGCAAAGTGGCTTTAAGCAAGAATATTGTTTATAAGACTTGGTTTCTGGTGAGCAAATGCGATGGTTTTATGTAAAAAAAAATCTATTTAGTCTTCTATTTAATTATTTTTAGAGAGAAAATTTTCTGGGATTGAAAAATTTTCTTTAACAGATAGATGTGTTAAAATCAATGTGCAATGTTTAAACTCTAATACGCGTAAGAGTTTTCTACTAACTTTAAGCGGATTTTTAATGATTACACTGCCTCACATATTTTTCTTACGTACTTGTGCAAGACCTTATGTCAAATGAATTTAAATAACACTATATATTTATATAGTATATAATATATTCCTATTAATATATATACTCGTCCATTATATAAGTATTTATATGCACTTTGACTTGTGACTCTTTGGACTAAGCAAGTCAGAGGTATTACTGAAGAAAGATACAATGATATTTAGACTGACCTTTTACCACATAGATGGCGATTTGACCTTGTTCCTTTTGGATTTCCTTCTTGGGTTTTTGGACGTCTTTGTTGTTAACGAAAATTTTCGGAGTTTTCGAATACTCCGAATGTACGATTTGTCTGGGCTTATTTAGACGTCACCAAATTTGGAACTCACTTACTTTGAAATTTTTGTATTTATCTTCTTCACTGTTTATGGAAAGTGAAATAAAGCACTTCTTTCTTCCGGATTGGACTTTGTAGGCTTTTCAATCTCAGCTCTATATAGATGCGTGCAAAGGCGCAAGAATTTTATCGACCTAGTTTCTTCTAAGTCCCGTTAAGATCGGACGCCAACTGACGGGCTGCCGTTTGTTTAGCTTTTCTAGGTCTTTTCTGTTTACGACAGGTTTTCTCAAAACCCCTTACTTTTTGAGCTGTTATACCGCTTCTGATGCGTGTTTCAAGTTCAAGAAGATTTTTTCGGGTAT
>JABUQX010022529.1:22500-24710 GCA_015478945.1 Trachelipus rathkii | reverse complement strand
TATTTTTAGGATATGATTATATAATAGTATGTTATATAATGCTTTATGATATAATAAATAAAGTTTTCCTTATAAAAATTATTGTTTATATTGTATATAACTTTATTTTTTGTGCATATTGTAAAATGCATTTTTTGGTGGTTTTTTTCTAAAGGTTCGCTGGCTTAAAATAAGGTTGATGTTTCGTTTGTTAAATGGAAACCTGACTCAATCGTAAAGCATCGTTTATATATATTAAAGATGATGAATACAAATTTTTAACTCTCCCACTATAGAGATAAGTTATAAAAAGGGTTCACTTAGTCCTGACGTAACATAAAGCTTCCTTGTGGCAAAGCAACAATAAGTTATAAAAAGGGTTCACCTAGTCCCGACGTAACATAAAGCTCCCTTGTGGCAAAGCAGCATAGCCGATGCTGTCAATTTAGGTCTCACAACGTAAAATGGAAGTAATTACGTGAGATTTCGAAAGAATCTCAACTGAAACCTGTGCAGTGGAGGAACAAGAAGAAAAGAAAACTACAACTCCTTCACTTTATATATATATATATATATATATATATATATATATATATATATATATATATATATATATATGGGAATATATATATATATATATATATATATATATATATATGACATAGATATTACATATATGTATATACACATACAGATTGTTGATATTATTATGTTGTTATTATTATTAAATATATATTGATATTATTATTATTATTAATTTATTTTATAAATTAAATTATTATTTTTAATATTACTATTATATTATTACATATTACATATTATTATTATTGACGCAATAACCAATGCCCCTTCCCAGATTACATATTATTTTAGTTGAGGATATAATTATTATTATTATGCTATAAATATTATTATTATTATATTATTATTATTATTATTATTACATGTATAAACATATATTATTTTTATTTTTATTACATACATACATATTATTATTATAATGTGTTTATACATTAACCTTAGTTGTATATATATATATAGAGTATATATATATATATATATATATATATATATATATATATATATATATATATATATATATATATATATATATATATATATATATATATATATATAGAGAGAGAGAGAGAGAGAGAGAGAGAGAGAGAGAGAGAGAGAGAGAGAGAGAGAGAGAGAGAGAGAGAGAGAGAGAGAGAGAGAGAGAGAGAAAGAGAGAGACTAACAAAGGAATATAAATTAAAAGATAAATAAACAAATTTATTATAATTAAAATATTAAATTATTTGCGTTAAAAAGCTGTTATCTAATGAAAAGAAATAAACTTTAAATTCAAGATAACGACATTTGGAAGAAAAATTATAATTTTAATCATTAAAGAAAATTATACAAATATTTCATGGTTTCACTTTAGTACTTATCAGGACTTCATTGAAGAATGATTTGGTGATTAAAAATATGATTAATGTTATTCACGTTATTTGCATAATATGGATATGCTTTAACACAATCATTGACTATAATAAATAGGAAAGAGTTATTAGCATATTTAAGCTTTTATATTTATTTAATAGTCATTGTTAATATCCTTTTGAAATGTCAAATTCTTTTTTTGTTGGCAAGAATTTCGTTTGTTGAATGATGGACAGAATTTTTGGACTTTGCAAGTACTGTGAGATTGTACGAAGTATAAAGTGAATATAACAGTCAGTAGAATTGACAGAATGTTTATTTATCATGTGTTAAACAGCAAATCTCTGACTTTTATCTGTTCATGACATGAACTTTATGTATATGTATTCATATAAACATACATTACTATTTAGACAGGTCATTAGTAAACTAAGATTTATATATTTCAAAGTCTTACGCCGTTGAAGAATCACCTAAACCAACCTAACCTAACCTTACTCACTCTCAGCTAAACTGTAAACCTAAAGAATCAGCATATGGAAAGCTTAATACCAGTAAAAAATATATACCTGTTACTTTTCAAGAATAGGTTGCTTTTGTTGAATGAGCTCTTTTCACTACTTCGTTATGAAATGATGTTAATAACAAATTCCAATGATAAAAGATTGATTATAAGATATATACATTAAAAAAATATATAACATCAATAATATGACGTTAAATTACAATAAATTTCAAAATTTGTTTCCAAAATCAACTAGTGGATTTCCTCTGAGTCAGCCACTGAAAATGATGGTTGG
>JABUQX010022529.1:15000-17500 GCA_015478945.1 Trachelipus rathkii | reverse complement strand
TTACATTTCCTCGCGAAAGCCATCGCACTTCTGTGTGAAAGAGCAAAACTTCATGTTTAGCCTCGAAATCTTGACACAACAAACGGAAAAGGCGACTATTAAGTGAACTAGATTTAATGGCGTTTACCATTTTGATAACATCATTAAGAACATCTCGAAGTTCAGGAGGTAATGTCCTGGATGCCAAAGCATATCGATGAATCATACAGTGTAAACTTATTACATCAAGGTTCACCTCCTTTACTTTGCCTATAAATCCAGAACGAATGCCAAGCATTGCCGGTGCACCGTCAGTTGTGCATGCACAGACATTTTTCCAAGAAAGTCCTACGATATCAAAGAATGTGTTGACTGTCTGGAAAATATCTTCTCCAGTAGTTGAGGCTTCCAATGAGTGGCAAAATAGGAATTCTTCTTTAAAATCGCCATCTTTTATATACCTTGCAAAAACAAGCAACTGTGCATAGTTACTAATGTCTGTAGTTTCATCGAGTTGTATGGAAAACATCTTGGTTGGTGCCGTTTTAATTTCTTCGATCACTTGTTGCTTGACGTCTTCTGCCATATCAGAAATTCTTCGCTGAATAGTATCGTTCGATAAAGGCACATAATTTAATTTATTTGCAGCAGCCTCACCTATCATGCAACTTACAATATCTTTGCAACATGGAAGAATGAGGGTTTCAGCAATCGTATGCGGTTTTTTTGCTTTAGCGATCTTGAGTGCTACTTTATATGATGCAAGAAGACCTGCATGAGATTGCTGATGTGACTGACCAGATTTATCAAGACGAGAATGTTTCACACCACCTTCCATTCGTTAAAAGAAGCTTGCATCTTTATCCTTTAAAGTTGTATGACAGCCATGTAGATGACGCTTTAGAAAGCTAGGTTTCATAGAACCTTCAGACAAGACCTTGTAGCATACGACACACTGTGGTTGTATTCGACTGCCTTTATAAATTGAGGTGAACCCGTATTTGATGTAACTCTCATCATACTGTCTCTTTTTTGATGGAGCCGCCACTAAGATATATATATATATATATATATATATATATAATTTTATACTTTATAATATATATATATATATATATATATATATAATATTATATATAATATATATATATATATATATATAATCGTTTATACTTTATAATATGATTGGCGTACTTAGATGCATATTTCTACTGACCTTACGTACCCCCTGAAAATCCTTTCCCGTACCCCTGGGGGTACGCGTACCCCAGTTTGAGAACCTACAACCTAGAGCATGGCATAGTGATAAGAACCAATACTAGGGGGACTTTGTGCATCCCTCCGGCCCCAGCACTAGTATGTGCATTTGTTGTGCATTTGTGCATTTGCATTTGTCACATATGTTATCTTTCCATCATTTTCATATTAAATTTTGCTTTTTGAATCCACTTTCTCCACCACAGTCTCTATCTTTTTTTTTATTATTTTTTTTTCTATTTTTTTTTTTTGCCAGAGAGCTAGATGAACAACAATGATACCCTTCCTTTATGGGAGGGGCACAAGGCGTTATCTGTGCTGAAAGGGCGTGAACCGCATCACCCGATCGTGATTCTGTGCACACGACCAAGCACCAGGTTTATCTTTTCTCTGACCCCCCTGGAACATCTATAATAAGAGACTCTCCGCCGCTTAGCGCGTTTTTCCGGGCACAAACTTCATAGGAATAGACATCCATGAGGGAGGAGCTCTTTGATTTAATATACCATGGAAAAACTTAATTCGCCTCGGAAATTAATGGATTTAACGATTACCGAACCCGCACCGATTAATGGACTTACTCTTCTGAATTGCACTTCGAATATTAATGCCGTGATTCCCTCCACTTCACCTGGAAGGCCTCTGTCTATCCCCAGCGATTAGTCGCCTGGTACGCCCTCGACACCCCAGGTGCCCAAACGGTCGGGGCAACCCCGAAAAGGTTCCCCCGTTCTAGTCGTTCTCAATTGTTTACTACATATGCTGCTCCACCTTCGAGACTGCCAACTGACACAACATTCCCAATGTATTACTTATTGCGACCCACCATCCCAAAGCTATTACTGGGCAAAGAACCATCATTCCTAGCGATGCACTTGAAAAATGTTCAGGAGTTGAAGCCCCCCAGTCAAGTTAATGGGAAGTGGGTCCCATCTCGTTCAAGCTATAATCTCGAATCAAATTTCTATCTTGTCATCCTTAACTTCTCTCGGAAACATCCTCTTATTTCCACTCCTGATGAAATAGAAAACACATCCAAAGGAACTATTTACTCTTTAGAACAAAAAGACGAAGATATTCCTGTCATTCTAAGAAATCTACAGCAGAAAAGATTTCCTGCTACTAACGTTTATAGATCTTCCCCACGTCGGGACTCGCTTGACACCCAAAATCCTCGTTTAATGCTGACCATTAACACCCTTTTCTACCTAAGGTGAAAATTCCGTTTACAAGTTACAGTGTTCGTACGATTATTCCCCAACCC
>JABUQX010022529.1:5000-7500 GCA_015478945.1 Trachelipus rathkii | reverse complement strand
ATAATATATATATATATATATATACAAGTATGAAAACAACGCCCACTTATAATTAGCCGTCAAACCCTGAAATTCATAACAACGGTCATTAACTACCGATAATCGTGAACTAAAAATGTAAACTGAATATATATATATATATATATATATATATATATATATATATATATATATATATATATATATATATATATATATATATATATATATATATATATATATATATATATATATATATATTATTTTTTACACTTTTTAAGTGAACACTTCACGGAAAAGGGATTTTTCAAGGAAGAGGCAGAAAAAAAGAGGTAAATCCACACAAGCCCAAGCCTAGCACAAATCTTTCACGTGAGCCCAACCTTCTTTGTCTTTAAAGGGAGGAAGATAATATACAGAAGTAATAACAGATGCTGGTAAAGAGTTCCAAAGAACAGAGTCGGCACCAGAACGGAAAAACTTTGGGGGCTACCATCTTCCACACAAAAGTCGAATCATCTTTGGAGATTAGTGTCTGAATTTTCGAAAACATAAATTTGAAAATAATATTCATAATTGTCAATCGATCTGCAAGAAACAAAAGGAAAAATGCAGCATTTGGTGAGCTTTTAAAAAATATATAATTTTTAAGCGGATTTCAATATCAGCATCAATTTATTTTTTACTGTCGTTTGAAAGAAATTCAATGACCTTGATATTTTTTGATACCCAACGCATAACCTTTGTTAAAATGACATGAGAAATGAACTATTTATTCAACGATTGTTCTATTATCTAAAATCTCTACTGATGTATTATTATTGATATCTACTTCTAGAAAATTCAAAACTCATTTTCTTGAAAAAAGGTCGTAAGTTATTGTCATAAATGAAAAATTTGGACAATTTTTTTCTTTTCATCCGATCAACTCAAAACTTTCAGGGTATATTGGGCTAGTTACTCCCTTTTTTATTTAGATAATATTTTTGCATGTCCAACTCTTTCAACCCTGACCACAGGAGCTAAACTAAAAAAGTGGTTGAGTATACAAAATAATGATCTATATATAATATGATCTGAAAAATCATATTTATAATATGACAGAAAGAAAAATTATCTCAATTTTTCACTTATGGCAAAAACTTGCGACCTTTTCCAAGAAATTTCAAGAAATACCCGAGTGGAATTAGACAATTAAAAAGGATGGCGAAGAATGATTTACATTTTCAGCAGGACTTAGATTTAGATTCATCAGAGCGAAAATGTGGCAAAAGCAGATTTACAGAACTTGTGAGAAATATTTTTGGCATAAGCCAGAAAATTTATCTGTAGGATGGATAACCAAGGAGGTCAAAGCAACTTTTTTTTTAAAAAAAAAGAAAGTATATTCAGCCCGTCGATTAATATTCTTGCATCATTCTGAGCATAATGAAAGTTAGAAAAAGTGATTTCGGACAAGCACTCCATCCTGAATGACACAAGAACAGAGACCACCGAACTATTAATTTTGACGAGAGAAAGATTTAGTTCAATATTGAAAACCTAACTCATCTTACTACTGACTAAGGTCACAACCTTCTCAGCTGGCAAGAAGCGTCTTAAGAGTAAAATAATGATTTAATTCAAGGGTAATTATCATGGAAGAGATGCATTTCCCTAATTAGCCCAATTAAGGTGCGAGAAAAGAATGTACGTTTAGGGAAAGGTGGAGTTGCTAGAGGGAAACCATTATAATTAATAGCTTCAAGATTGTGGTCAGAGTTACAGATAAGATGAAAAATAATGTATCTATATCAAGGGGAGTAGTGGTGAAGCACAAGTCAATCATATTCAAGAATTGGTTTGGGCGATCTGGTATATGTGCGAATACCCTCAACAGCTATGATAGATAGTTGAAAAGCTGAACGATTTTTACTCATTCCCACCTGTATCAGTACGAGAAATAAACATTCAGTGTGGTGAACGTTGAATCCAGTAAAAAAGAACATGTCAGCACTTAGATAAGAAGGTATAACAGTCTCCGAAGGTTTCAAAAAAAAAACTAGTAAAATATGTTCCTTTAGCTGAAGTGTTAGAAACACGGGATAATGGTGGTAATAGTAGAAAGACGGATTTTATGCAAAAGAACTTTTAAGTTAGAAGATTCAAGGTTCTCGAGACGAGTTACAGGAGTGTTAATGTGTTTATAAGAGAAGTCTCCACCCTTCAAGAGGGAAATATAAAATGAATTGTAATTGGAGAATGAATCCATGGACATCTGGATCTCATATGGAAGTAAGACATTAAAATAAGAGTGAGAGAGGCGGCACTCCACAGATTCAAAATTAGCAAGAACGGCATTGAAGTTGGCAAAATCAGTGAAAAGCACACTTCTATAGTCTCCACACACCCCTACATCCACTTAGTCCAGCTACCGAACGATTACACATACAAATCGGCGTTCATTCACTCATAAATAAACTAATCAAATATTAAAATATACAAACCATAAAAGACGATAAAATTTTGATTTAAAAAGTTA
>JABUQX010022528.1:12500-15000 GCA_015478945.1 Trachelipus rathkii | reverse complement strand
AAAAAAAAAAAAAAAAAAAAAAAAAAAAAAAAAAAAAAAAAAAAAAAAAAAAAAAAAAAAAAAAAAAAAAAAAAATTAAAATATTAAGATGATTAATAAAACGTTTTTTCACTTTAAATGTAAATGTGTTTAAGGATTCTTCATTTTTTAAATTATGCGGTAATCCGTTATAAAGTTTGGCACCTTTATAGCTAGCTGCTTGTCTAGCTTTTTCTAATCTATATAAAGGGGGGTTGATATGTGAACTATTTCGCAGTGCCCTACTTCTTCGGTTTTGATTATTTTGATAATTAGTTAACAATAAGTTACAGGCTTTATTATGTATGATCTTATGCTGCTCGGTTTTAAAATGGACAAATGAAATACTAAACGACCTGGTGTTTGGACAATTCTAAAATAAAGGTTGTGTGCATAAAAATAATAATAATGAATAAAATATTAATTAATCAATAATAATCAATAATAATATAATAATAATCAATAATAAAGAATAATAAAAATAATATTAATAACACTGGTTAACAAATTTTGGAAAATTTTTCGTAAACTAAAGTAGCGTGGGGGAATTTCATGCCATTTCAATATTCAAATGTGTTTTCAGTTTTTTCTGTCACCCACAGTTTTTCTGGGATAGCATATTTAAATTTTTAAATAAATGTATTTAATAAATTTACAAATCGAGCTAATTTTATATTAAAACTCACCTTTAAAATGTAGAGGCATATGATTTTTGACAGTATTTAGCTTCTGGTAAGTCCCTTTTTCGTGACCAACAGTAATCAGCCAACATAGAAGTGCTCACCTTTCCTTGGTACCGGGTTTCAAAGCTCAGAACGTCCTGGTGAAGCTTATCATTATTTTCGTCACTGTCTGCCCAAAGATTTTCAGGGAAGAAGTCCAAGTGAGAGTCGAGGAAGTGGATTTTTAGGCTCATATTGCATCCCAAGGTCTTGTATGATGTCAGTAGCTCTTTCACAATGTCAGAATAGTTCTCTGCTTTGTGATTCCCCAAAAAGTCTACAAACTTTATTAAATGACAGCCATGCAGGTTGGTCGTTCATCAGCTCCCTAATCTGTGGCCCAATAAAAATACCTTCCTTGATTTTAGCGTCACTTATTCTTGGAAATTTAGTTCTTAAATATGTGAATCCATTGCCAGTTCTATCCATATCTTTGACGAAATTTTTCATTAATCCTAGCTTAGTATGCAAGGGAGGCAGATAAATTTTATGAGAATCAACAAGGGGAGAATTGATGACATTTTTCTCTCCTGGAGTCAGAGATCGTTGTGGCCACACTTTCTTCTGATAATGATTTATCTTATCCCGACTGTCCCACTCACAAAGAAAGCAAGAAAATTTGGCATAACCCAGCTGCATTCCAAGTAAAAGTGACACAACTTTAGAATCAACACAAATGTATTCCATTTTTGATCCTCATACTTACTTTTTTTGCAACAGAAGAACAGAAGCTTCATACTCTCATATGTTTGCGTCATTGTAAGGTGCATTGTGCCAGCAGCGAATAAGAGGGAAAGACATTACCAATTATTGAAGTAGAACTCTTTCAAAAACTTACTGCTGAAGCGTTATTAAACAAGCAGCCCAACTCAGGCTTGTTATATGTGTGGTCAAATTCCCCATAGCAAGCAATATGCATTATTGCAATACACTATGCCTTCTCAAGTGAGGAAAACTTTCTAAACCACCAAATACCTGTCACGATAAAAACAAATTTTAGTCTCTTTTTGGAAGAAAGATTCCATTCTCTTTTACCTTGAACCAAGGAGATTCCAGGTTCTTTTTTGGACAAGTGTAAAATTCATGGAACAAAAGATCATTCAGATCTCAAAAGCCTCAATAAATGTGGTTCACTTGAAGAAAAAAATATTCTGAAATATTAGGTCCAGGTCTTCTGTTTCTTCCGCACTACCTCATCACTCGACTCGTCGTCACTGAGTGCCATTTATTGGGAGGGTAGGTACGGTAAGTTTTCACTATGACGGTACTGGGCTCATAGCAGATGTAAATTAGAATATTTATAGTGTGTTTTGGATTTTGATGTTATCAAACGAATATCGGTCATGAAAAAGTAAGCAATCAGAAGTGTAATCTAGGATTCCTCCAAGAATCATAGTAGGGCATGGCAAAAAGGCATATAACGGCTGATGCCTCCGCTCATCGCATTGAGAAGCCTGACCACAGGTTGCACCAACAATCATGAAGGCTCACATTTATCCTGGTCAATCACTTTGCCAGCAGAAGCACTTCATAGCACTTAGTAATCAACGGCTAAAAATGCCGTTGTTGCTGACTTCAATGTTAATTCCCCGCATAATATAGCGCAAAAAACAATTTGATATTATAAAGTTCTCGATGATGAAAGTAAATCTGTCTCTCCCTATAATTATATAGTATATATATATATATAATAAGATAGTATTTTATATATTATATATATAATATATATAGTATATTTATATATATATATAATATATAAT
>JABUQX010022528.1:0-2500 GCA_015478945.1 Trachelipus rathkii | reverse complement strand
ATATATACTATATATATATATATATATATATTATATATATACATATATATATATATATATTATACTATATATATATATATATATATATATATATATATTTATATATATATATATATATATATATATATATAATATATATTATAATATATATATTACTATATTATATATATATATATACTCACTCACACGTGATGCGTACGACCCTACCACGTAGTATAACCCCGTGCTGCTCACCTAGCTCACAGCCGCTACGCGTCATAGTAGCGCCACCTACCCTTGCACTCACCGTCCGACCGGGCTGATCCTGACGATCACCCTCACGTGAGAGTCGATTTACGGTACGTAACCTCTCCAATAAGCTATACTATACGCCTGTAGTGAGCGCGCGCCGCCGTACCTACTCTAGTTGATAGTAATATAACTAGATATATATGATGACCTACTCAGTAGTATAAGAGCTACTAAAGTATATACCGCGCGAGCCGGTACTATCCAGCGATGGGGATGAGTATGAGCGTTATATATGATATAATACACCGTGTTATATAGTAGTAGTAGTAGTATATTCAATATTTATAAATGATGCGGTACGTATCGTAGAGGAGTCTATATATATATATTAGTAGACTGAGTAGAGGTTAGCGGTAAATATATGTATAGATATGAGGTATTATATATATAATATATAGTGGGGAGGCGGGATGGTGGTAGGCAGGGAGGGAGTAGATGGGCGATGACTAAGATATAAGTGAGTATAGATGACTAGGGGTAGGGAGTAATAGATTATAATATAAGGTAGTATTTAGGCGTACTAGTGATATATACCGAGTATAGGTAGGTATATAGTAGTGATAGTAGAGAAGTAAAGTAATCATATATATAGTAGAGGAGTATAGATAGCGTCGGGCTAATATAATATAGATATATATATTATAATATATATTAATTCCGGGGATTACATAGGGTAGGTAGGGTAGGTAGCTCTAATTTCTTGAAGTTCGTTTTATAAGGAAAATGTAAGATGTGAAATTGGTGAAAGTGTTAGACATAAATTAATATAAAATGTAGGTATCTGTGGAAGAAGAGAAAAGAAACTAGAGTTATAATATAACTATAAAAGAACAACTCTTTATAGAATGAACGGTAATTGCATAATAATTGAAATAATCGAAATTTCTTACCTACTTTGATTTCCATAAGGAGTGAATTGCTATGCCATCGGTTGGTACGTCAGGATTTGATCTTTTCCAGTATGGAGATTATGTATAGATTAGCAGATGAGGCCAGACATAACGCATGACGCTTGACTGCCGGACGTAGAAAAGAAAAATAGGTTGTCACATAGATAGAGTATATCGATATGAGGGTGTATATATATAGTAATATATATATATAATAATATATAATATATATATACATAGAATATATTCAAATAATGTATAGTGAGAGTATATACATATTATATAGAATATATATAGTATAGTGTAGTATATTTATTAGTAGTATAGTATAGTAGATAGATTATAATATATGTAGTTATACTATGTGAGTTATATAATATAGTTATGGTACTATACTTGATAATAATTAGTATATATATATAATATGAATAGTATATATTATATATATATATATATAGAGTATTATTATGATGAGATCAGTACTTATACGCGAGTTATACCATATAGTAGATATAGATAGTATTAGTATTATAGATATCGATATTGGATGGTATGGTATAGTAGCTATAGTTGTATAGGGGAACGTATTAGTAGTATAATATAATAGTAGGCGGAGTATATATATATATAAAATATATATACTACTATATATATATAATATAAAATATATATACGATAAGTTTCTCTTACGTATCAAAACCCAACAGCAGTTTTTAGCAATAAATCCTTGCGTTTGGTTATTAATATTATTGTTTTATTACATTACTTAAGTGATATCTTTATTATTTCATTAAAATAATTAAAATAAGCAAAATAGAAGTAAGTTAGATTTTTTTTATTGAAAAAAGCTGTAAAAGCCTTATCGTATATATATTATAGTATATATATATATAATATATATACTATATAATATATATATATATATATATATATAATAATATATATATATATATATATATATATATATAAATATATAATATATATAAGAATATATAATATATTATATATATATATATATTATATTATATATATATAAATATAATACTATAACGTATAGGCCAACCACACCACGCCCTCACACATACATCCATACCCAATAACTAACATACACTATACATAACCCCAATATCCCCAAAACGCCCAACAACACTAAACTATCACCCACAATCACGCCACAACACCACCTACCACCTCACAACCCTAAAAACAAGAAAATAAAAAAGGCATAAAAAACAAAACACAATAACGACAGATATATACCTACCAAACCGAAACTAAATACCAACCTAATACCACAAATATTATATCATATACTCATC
>JABUQX010022527.1:25000-43405 GCA_015478945.1 Trachelipus rathkii | reverse complement strand
CCTCCTCCTCCTTGTTTGTTGTTGAGAGAGTTGCATATACAAAGAAATTATTTCAGTAAAAAATGTTGCATCTCCTCCCCAGGGTTGGGATTTTTTTTGATTTTTTAGAAAAAATATTCAATTTTTGATTTTTTTTTATTTTTATTGATTTTTTTAGTTTGATTTTTTTTGATTTTTTTGTTTTTTCAGATCGTTGCAATCGTTAAGAAATACTGAAATAGTTATATATATATATTATATATATAATATTATTAATTTATATTATATATATATATATATATATATATATATATATATATATATATATATTATATACTATATATTATATATATATATATATATATAATATATTATATATATAATATATATATTATATATAATTATATAATATATATATAGCAGAATTTTGTGATTAGAAACTGTACTGTTAGTAACGAGTTAAAAGTTTGGCTGGTTTTTAATTTCGCGTCTCTCGCTCTCTCTCTCTCGCTATATATATTTATATGCAATCGACGATATTTTTATCATCTAAATTAAGTAGATAGGCAATGCTCAGCCTACGACTATCCAGATCATAGTGACTGAAACGGTTAAATGTGAAGCAACATATCTTATTACTAGAGTCTTTTTTATATATTTAGATTGTTTTCATATTTTTTATATTTTTAAATTTCAAACCATATAAATCTAAATGTACATTTGAATATATTATATATATATTATATATATATATATATAATATATATTATATATATATATATAATATATATTATATATACTATATATATTTAATAATTAATATATATACATAATATATAGTAGTATATATATATATCAGTGTCTAAAGCTGAATCATTTAATGGAAGAACGAGCAAGCACCTACAGGTAACACAAAATTCCTTTTTTTTTTTTCATTTTTCGTACGAGAAATAGTTAAAAAAAAAAAATAATTAGCCCTTTAGGGCTCGAGCCGACCGGGACAGAGGGAGGGACAAGTCCCCCCGTCGTTCCACCGGAGGCCGAGAGACCCGACTCTGCCATCTTTGCGGTTGACCCTATGGTATTTAACAATTAATACCAAAGTGTAAGGGAAAGTAAAATTATTCTTTTTTTAACTAAAGGAATACCATAGGGTAAACGCAAAGATGGCAGGATCGGGGTCTCTCCGCCTCCCGGGTGACGACGGGGGGACTTCGTAACCCCCTCTGTCCCCCGTCGCTCGAGCCCCCTAAATGGGGAGAATAAAAATTTTTTTTTAAATATTTCCGACAAATAATTGCAAAAAAAAAAAAAAATTATTCCCATTTACCACCTCATTCGCATATAACGTTAAAGGCTTGCCCAATATACCCATCCCGTATAGTGGAGACTTTTGTTTAAAAAAAAAAAAATAAAAGAAAAAAAAGAAAAAAAAAATTAAATAAATTTCTATGAACTAAATTTAGAATTAAAATTAATTGAAATTTGATTAAAATAAAATAATTATTTTATTTTTTTATTGTTTTTAATTATATTATTTTTTTTTAGTATGATTGTGGTGGTATTTGACATTATTATTATTATTTATTATTATTATTATTATTATTATTATTATTATTATTATTATTATTATTATTATTATATTATTATTATTATTATTAATTATTATTATTAAATAATTATTTAAAATTTAGTGGAAGCAAAAATAATTGCGTAATACAATCCTTTTTTACTAAAAAAATTCCGAGCTCAAAATTGCAAATTATTTCGTTCGATTTCACGGGAACTTCGCAAAATTAAAAATCCTGTCAACTTACGTCTTATAGCAACAGTACAGTTGTAACAATTTTGCCTATATATACAGGCGGCGTAAGCAGGGGAGGCTGCAGGGGCTGCAGCCCCCCCCCGATAATTTTCGGCAGTTGAAATTTTTTCAGACCAGCGAAAACAAACTATTAAATATACTAATATATAGATATATTATATATTATATTATATATATATTATTATATAATATATATATAATATTTTTAATTATATATTATATATATTAGTAATTATTTATTATATATATATTATAATTAATTATATATAACTATATATATACTTATATATATGATATTATTGAAAGCTCTTACAAAAAAATTGAAAGGCATAGGCCAACAACTGGACACTTCAAAATAAGAAAAATGTTAAGGAAAATAGAGAGAAAAACTTGTTCCAATAATTGAAACAGTATTACGTTTATGTGCCTGCAAGGTCTTGCACTGAGGCTCAGTGACTCTGGCGTATTTGAATTATTCAACTCCAGGCTGAAATGACGGAAATTTTAGAAACCTTCTTAAGTTTCGAGCAAATGGAAGTGACCAGGTTTTGAAGAACCACTTACTTATCGATACAGAATTCAATGATACAGTCATTTAGTCAGCATATACAAAGGAAAATAGTGGAAGAAGTTAATAATAAAAACAAATATTTTTCAGCGTTAGCTGATGAAAACAACGGAATATTTTCCAACAGAAAGTTTTCACTTTGTGGTAGTCACCGATTTGGTGATGGGGTGAATTACTCCTTTTACTTAACGAGAGATTTTTTTATCATTGTTCGGTTTATTAATTCTCAGGGAAAACATTGGCAATGCAATTTTTTGGAGAGACTCAGCTATCTTGTTTAAAACTCGAAAATTTAAGCAAGGATATGATGGAGCCTCTTCCATGAGAGACGAATTCCGAGGAGTCATCTGTTATTCGGAATGAGGATCCTAAAGCTCTATACACAAATTGTGTAGGATATTGTTTAAGATCTATGTCTCTCAGACTCTTCTAAAATTCAGGCAATTCGAAACGTATTAGGATTCATCTCTGAAATATGCTCTATTTTTCGATCGCGTCCAAAGCGCACAAAACTTTTGGAAGATAAAATAAAAGAGTTTTC
Source organism: Trachelipus rathkii (assembly GCA_015478945.1). Classification (NCBI taxonomy): domain Eukaryota; kingdom Metazoa; phylum Arthropoda; class Malacostraca; order Isopoda; family Trachelipodidae; genus Trachelipus; species Trachelipus rathkii. The sequence goes on along the minus strand of JABUQX010022527.1, from coordinate 40,492 downwards.
TAGTAACCATAATAACAAGAGGATCAAAAGATGTGCGGAGGACCATGATTGGCTTGATGAACGCATTAAAAACGGTTTCCTTGTTTTAAAAGAGACTCTTGAGCAAATACTTACGTCATTGGAAAAATAAAAGAATGGCCTGATAAATTATCACAGAAAGCTACTTCGTTGTTAAATTCAATCAGTAATTTGAATTTTATAATAACATTATTCGTTTTAAGTAAATTTCTTAGAATAACCTACACCTTGTCAAAAAGCAGTTACAGACTGTCCATTGGAACATTGTCAGTGAAATAACTTAGTGAAAGAAAGTTAATTCACTTCTCGAAAAGATAGACAAAATGCAGACAGAGTTAAAACCATATTCACACAAGTTAAAAATGTATGCGACAGCTTAGGTATTGAAATAAGTTAATAACAATTCCCAGAACTACGAAGTTCCAGAAACATCGTATGTAATGTGCCTACATCAGATCCAGAATCATATTACCGCATCTCAGTTTTTATTCCGTTTATTGATGATCTGTTTTTTTTGTTGTCTGATCGATTTCTCTCGCATGCAACCACTATCATTAAATTCAGTAATATTTACCAGAAAGCTGCAATGTACCTTATAATGATATTGAAAAAAAGCCAGTCCTTTAAGGAAGACAACCTCCAACCCATGAGGATACACTAAAGGAGAAAGTGGTTGTCTCTGGCAGCTAAATGATGTTAGAAAATGAAAACCAAAAGCTGAGATCGGTGATTTGGCTGAGTTGACAAGAGGAGTTTCCTAACATTGCTACTCTCCTGAATATCTTGGCAGTATTGCTGTATCCACCGCAACAGTAGAAGAAAACCTTTTCGACATTAAGGCGTCTGAAAACTTATTTACGGAATAGTGTTGGAGGAGGATCGCATTACAAGTCTTGCTTTACTGTCAAATCATCGAGCATCTTAGCACCAGAGTCAGCAATGAAAATATTTTGAATCAACTCAGTCAAAAAGCAAGGAAACTGAAATTGACTTATTAAAGCGAATTGGTAAGTTCTTATGAGATATTATAATATATATATATATATATAATTATATATATATATATAGTTATTTATATATATATTATATATATATATATATATATATATATATATATATAGTATATATATATATTATAGTATATATATATATAATATATAGTCAGCGATTTAGTTATACTTCGTAATGTATCTTTGAAAACTATTTAATTTGCATATAGTAAAACGAATAAATTGGTGGGAATGCTGGTCCAATTTTAATGCGGAAATGTAAAAAAAAAAAAAAAATTATATATATAATTATAGTATAGTATACTATAATATATATATTATATATATAATATATATATATATATATATATATATATATACTATATATATATAATAAATAATATATATAATATATTTCAAAAACTACAATAGCTACAGCAAAAGGGAATACATTTGGAATTCTGGTAAAATTTCACATAGGAAATGTAAAAAAATAAAATAATTATTTTAATATTTATAGTATATGATTAGAAGGCCCATTTAGAGACCTTTTATTGGATTTCTTAAATAAATAAATAGACTTTCTATTAAATTTTGCTTTTTTATTTTTCACAAAGAATACCCGAAGGATATTACCGCCCGATTGCAGGAGTCGAGTCTCCGGCCTCCGGGAACTACGGGTAGGGACTAATCCCCCTCCGCGAGGTCTTCCGAACCCCGCCTCATTGTATTTGGGTGTCGCGGGGTTTCCGCCTCCCCTACGGGGTATGCAAAACGTCCCCCCCTGTGTTCCCGTCGAGCTCGGCCCCCTAGTGTGCACTTATAAAGCATTTCCTATGTGAAAATTTTATAGGAATCCAAAAATGTATTCCCTTTCGCTGTAAGCTATTGTAGTTTTGAGATTATAGTATATATAATATATATTTTTTTATTTTTTTTTTTTTTTTTTTACATTTCCCATAAAATTGGACAGCTTTCCACCGTGTAATTCCTTTACTGGTAGCATTAATAGTTTTAGATACATATGACGGATATACTAAACATTATATACTATAATATTATATTATATAATATATATATATATATAATATATATATATATATATATATATATATATATATATATTATATACTATATATATTATATATATATATATATAATATATATATATTATATATATATATATTATATAATAAATATATATTATTATATAAGTATATATATATATATATATATTATATATATATTATATATATTATATATATAATAATATATAGTATATAATATATTATATATAATTAATTATATATATATATAATATATATAATATATTATATATAAGTTATATTTATATTATATATATATATATATATATATTATATATATAATATATATATATAATATTTTATATATATATATATATAAGAGTATATATCAATATATAAATTATATATATAAATATATATATATTATATTTTATATATATATATTATATATATATATATATATATATTATTATTATATATGTATATATTATATATATATATATATATAAATATATATATATATATATATAATATAGTATATATATTATATATATATAATTTAACTTAATTTGAAATGAAACACTTGCGAAAGTCGCAGCCCCCCGAAAAAAAATCCTGGCTACGGGCCTGCATATCATACTATATATATATATATATATATGTCGCCCATATATATAAATTATATATATATAATATATATATATATATTATATATATATAGTATTTTAATATATAATATTATATATATATAATATAATATATATATATATATTTATCATCTCCGCTGGGCCTTCCGTCCAAGCCGGCGATTTTGTGGTGTTTTAAAACGCCTTGTCATGAATCAAATTTTACTTTCCATGCAAATAGTCACGAAAGATAATTACGAAAGTAATTACAAAACCTGTTTAAATAAAGATAAGAACAAAAAATTATAGCATTTAATATAAATAATTTTCTAGATAAAAATTAGTAACATATTATATAATTACGGAAAGTAATTTACTTTAAACAATGAAAATTCAATAATATTTTCATGAAACTTACAGTAATAATATATTAAGAAAAATGTTTATATATATAAATAATTTTCATGATAAAAATTATATTATATCAAATTATTACATAAAATTATATAAAATTATATTATAAAAATTATAAAATAATAAATTAATTATATAAAAATTATATTACATTTTTTAATTATCATTATTTAAAGAAGCATAATTAAAGGAAATCTGGTAAAACTTTTATATTACAATTTATTATTATTATTATTATTATTATTATTATTATTATTATTATTATTATTATTATTATTATTATTATTATTATTATTATTATTATTATTATTATAATAAATTATCATTAATTAAAAATTACTAATAACATTTTTTAATTATAATTATTATAGTAATTAAATTTTATCAATTTACCTTTGTTTCTCCGCCAGTATTCCCTAATATAGCCGTGAATTACATTTTGGCTATAATTTTTACTTTCCTGTTATTATTTAAATTATAAAAATAAAGAAAAATTAAATATAATATATATTGATATATAACTATATATATATAATTTTCATTATACATATATTTATATATATTCAATAAATATATTATTTTTTATTTATAAGGATATGATTCCCCATTATTTTAAAAAGACACTTTCTATCTAAATTTTAGTTGGGACTCTGTTTTATTCAACCCTCTCTGATCTAATCTAATATTGAACTGCTAATTGATTTCCTAAGTTTAAGAACTTGCTATCTCAAAGTCTTTGTCCCCAATAGTCACGATCTAAGATGGTCATGCTCTTATAAAACATCTTAATACCTCCATCTCCCAACTCTTCCCTCCAGCTCTCTCTGTCTCTTCTCTGTCTTTCCTGTTCTTCTCACCTGGTCTCTCTCGCTTCTATAGGGAGTATCTAAAGAGGGCTTTGGTATAGCAGATGAATCATTACTTTGGATTATCAAAATGCGGGGTTCTCCTAATGGTTCTCATAGGGATCTTTTGTGGGGTTCGAAAGAGCATCGAGATTTGTTTTATGGCTCATAAAGCGTCAGAGTTTGAATTTAAAGCAGTAAAAAGATTTTCAATACATAAATAAGTTATGAAATGTTATGATATATTGGTGCCAGAAGACAAAGAAGCCACAACAAATAAGATTTTAAGTGCTTACTCGACTAAAATGAATTTAAGTCTTTGATTTCAATATTTGAATTATTGCAACATTATCCCCGGCGCCCAGAAAGTGAGACCAGGATTGTTTTCTTAAAAACTGCACTTAAATCTTTAATTAAAATCTTCAAAACTAAAATATAAATTTTATCAAAATCTATGTTAGTTGAAGTTAAAGCTACTTTACTATTTGAATCAAATTTTAATCTGATTAGATAAACTCAATATAAATTAATCAATAAATTCATTCTTTAATTAAAAAAAATGGAGTTAAAGTTATTAATTAAATCTATTGGTCTTCTGGATCAATTTCATGAAATGTTAGTAAAAGAAAAGTTTTACATCACAATGCAAGATGGACAAAGGTTCACAGTACTAGGTTAGCAAAGTTACACGAAGGTACATTCATAAAAAAAACTTACTAAAATGCTTAAGGTTAAACATGAACAAATAACGTAACAGAATACATTTGGAAATTATACCCAAAGTAATTTGAGAAAATATTAATAAGCAAGCGATTTGTGAAAGCATTAGTATGGTAAGACATTTACAATTTGTAAACATATTAAGAAGTAAGCAAAGCAATGTTTGTAATTGGTACATGTAATGAGAAAAATGTAAAGTGTAATCCATTGTTCTTTTTATTGTTGGACGGTACGACAATAATTACAGGCGTCCCCGATATTCATTAATCAAACAAACCAACGTCAAAAGAAAGGTCTGGACGGTATGACAATGTGTAGGCTAACAGTTTTTATATGAAAATTTTGTTGCCTGGTTTCTTGGTTGAATGTAAAGCAATGTTTATTGGTCAGTGGGTTATGTTAGTTATGTAAAAATTTTTACAGGGAAAATTAAATTATAATCTGATTTGGATGGGTCATTCTAACGTTATATGAAAATTTTTAGTTTATTATGGTCGCCTATTCATTCGTTAAAATGATTAAATATTTGGGTTAGGGTTTTTGGAGCTTTATAATTACAATTAAAATTACAAAGTTAAATATATAAAAAAAACGTTTCTGATTATTTGAATTTTAAAACTTAAAAGTCCATTAATACTTTTATGTTTTCAATATAAGTAGAAATGCTTAATCTAATATCCAGGTACTGTTGTTGAAACTTTAATTAAAAGTTAATTTATTATATAATGAATAAAATAATAATTAAAGCTTGAAAATTAAAATAAAGTTCAAAAATTAAAAATAAATTTTAATTAAAAGATTTCTGATTATACTTAAAATTAAAATTAAAAAAATTCTTATTATTAATAAACATTCTGATTATATAGCATATATAGCATAAGGCTAATTCTTAATTAAAACAAAATTAAAAATAAATTCTGAGTAATGAAAAATAAAAATTTTAATATTAAAATATTAACCAACTTTATATAGCATAGCTATTTTTTAAAGTTAAAGTTAAAACAAAAGAAAACATGAACTTAAAAAATATTCTGAGTAATAGTAACTTTATAATTAAAAATAATTCTGAATGTATCTATTATTTTTAATAAAACGTTAAAGTTAAAGTTAAAGTTAAAACAAAAAAAAACATAGTAACTTTATAATTAAAAATAATTCTGAATGTGTCTATTATATTTTATTTTTAAACAAAACAAAAATTACTAACTAAATTTTAGTTTTTTTATAGATTTTCTTTAAATAAAAATAAATAATAAATATATGAAATAAAGTTCCAAAAATAAAAAAAAAAGTTTTTCGATTTTTATTAGGTTTTTTATTTAAATAAATAATTGGACCCTGGGGGCAAAAAAAAAATGATATTAAACGCTCTACGAATAATAAAATAAAATAATAATAAAAAAAAAATGTTAAGTATACACAGAGAAAAAAAAATGTGTAAGTTTTCTGTAATATAACTTAAAACTAAAAAGTAAAAAGAATGTAAAATGTGTAAAGTTTTTTATATTCTGTAAAACAATAAAAATATTTAAAGCCAGGATATAAAAATATGAAAGTATTAAAATATTTATTATTTAAAATATTAATTATTTACAACATACTAATTGGAGTTAATTAGTATAATTCCAGCTTCATGGTGTCTTCTAACACAATTTCATATAAATCCTGATGTTCATATAAATCCTGATGTTGGTTCATTCTCTTCAAGCCAAAGACTTGATGTTTCTTCGGTTCTTCTTTGTAACTTTTGAAGTTACATTCTTGATGTTTTAATCTTTCTTTATGTTTGGACCTTGCTAAGATTACTAATGAGGTTCTGATGAAGAATTTCTAATCAATAGTATCTTTTCAAATTTCCTGATCACATATGGAAATTGGTTTTTATTAAGCTGTTACAACTATCTATCTTGTCTTCCAAAAAGTTGTCAGATGAAAGTGGCCAAAATTCAACTTATTTCTTCTGTCTGATAGATGATAGAAATGATATGAAAAGACTTTTATGGTCCAAAGTTAAAAAAGTTATAAACTTTTTATTTTAATTCTAGTAACTTTTGTCATCATGTAATTGCCAAGATGTAATTATGTTAACTAGAAATTGTTTCTAAATTTATCAAAGATTTTATTTACAATAAACTGAATAAAGATAATGGAATTAATTGGAAGATTGGAAGAGAAATGTTCCTTCTTTGTCTTCTTGGACCAATTAACATTCCATTGTATTTTCTTAATATTAATAGGAACTATTTAAGTATATCACATGTCTTTTCATGATATATATTCTATCTGAATAATTATTTTCAAAGAACTAATTTCAAATGTTCTTTGATATGAGTTTAGTAAATGGAAAACTCATTAAAATTTCTTAACTTTAATCAATTTATGTACTATAAACTATGTTTTTTATATTTTTCTATATAAAAATATAAAAGTATAAGAATATAAAAAAGTATTTTAGTTTCAGGTACTGGTTGGAATTTATTGAGAATCCTAGGAAGAATTGCTATCAAATCTTCAATTTTCAGTGGTAGTTTTCAATCACTCAATTCTTCTTATTCTCAATTTTTCCACCTAAACTTTCCAGTTTCTGTTCTAACCTTATAAGTCTATAATCTCAGGTTAATCAATCCCATATTTACAATTTTTACAATTCTGAGTTAGACTTTATGTACACATTTTGGTCAAAACCAAATATTTTATACAAAAGAGTTTCTAGGACTAAAGAAAATAAGATTATATTTTCCTAGAATTCAGTGTGGTTGAATATCTTCCTAGAATCAAATTCTGTCTTCTGTTCTAATAATTTATTAATCTATTATTTTATCTAAAAATTTTATTCATTAATAGATTTTTCCTAAAGTTTTAACTTTCTTCTGTGTCTAGTTTCCCATCAAGAATAAGAAAAGAACAGTAAAGACACTTTCCATAGGCCTTTTTATTTTGACTGTCTCCTAATATTCTTTGTTGTAGTAAACACAATTTAAAGTTGTCTGGTTGACTCAAACAATTTGTTCTTTCCTGTTGTGAATGAGTGTGAAAATAGCGATTGAACAATCATAGTGTCAATACTTCCTACCTTTTCTCTTACATTCTTTTCATTCTGGAACAAAATTGAAGTCTTACTTCTGTTTGGTGCTATCATAATCAACATTTTTACCAGGATTATCTGTTATCTTTTCTAAATTCAAACAATCTTGCATAGTTTACTAACAAATGTAGAAGAGAAAAGCAAATCCAATGTTTCTCTTTTAAAACATTCACCTAAAATGTGTGTTCTGAGTATTTTCTGCTTAATTTCTTAAAAATATGTAGGGTCTTTACCTATAATCATTCTGTAATCGATTCTGTTAAAATAATGTATGATTCTTATCTTTACATTTAATCCAATTCTTAAAACTAAAATAATGTCATGGTTCCTTAACCATATAAAAAATACATTTTTCTTATATAAAATAATATAAAAGATAATTTTCTATAATATGTATGGTTCTTTACCATATAAAAATATATTTTTCTTATATTAAAAATATATAAATAGATAATTTTTCGGTTAATAATGTTATGGTTCATTACATATATAAAATATTATTTTTCTTATATAAAAATAAATAAATTAAATTGAAACATATTTCTGCAAATAACGTATAAAATTCAATGTGTTGTGGGTATTACGTAACTTGAAGATTCAATTATCTTTTCTTGTTGCTCTAAAGGTCTTATTGAAATCAATTTCATTACAACTTCTTACATTTTAAGTATTTGAGAGAAGAAGGTCTGAGATAAGTTTGGTATGCAAACAAATTTAAAACTTTTAAAATTATAATTTCTTTATAATTGTCTTTCTTATTTACAACTAAGTATAAACAGTTTCTTGAAGTTTCTCGTTATAAACTTGTCATTCACATGATAACTTTTACCTATTATTGTTACTAGTTGGTCCTGCAAAATTGCTAGGATTTACTTCTAATTCCTAGGTGGATTGTTATCCTTGCCAAGATAAAAGTAAAAATCTTTGCCAAGATGGAATATTGTCAGGATAATCCTGTTCTTTCCCTTTTCCGGCTATTCTTAACTCTTTACCCTTTTTTTGGCACTTATTAAACATAAGAAACACAAGTGGTTTTTAAACACACTTCTTCTGACCATTATGTCACTAATTATTCTCAAAACAGAGTTCTTAATCTCCCTGTTGACTATATAATTTCAATGCCTAAAGAGGCTTTTCTTTAAACCTAATGAAAGTTTTCATTACTTTCCTAATTTTTTATCGAGTTTCTCAAAGGTAACAACTAATCGGTATATATTCCTTGATAAAACCTTCTGTAGATTTCACAATTCCTGAGTCGTTGTTAGAATTCCTTATAAAATTGGTCTATTCTCTCAAACCTTGTGTTTGAAATTCCTAATTTTTCTGAATTCTGAAATAGTAAGGATCTTCCATCCTTTTCCACAATTGAGCCTCGAGGGATTCTGTAGGTGTTCTTCTACAGAATTATTAAAAAGTTTCGTTCCCATCTAGTTGTCTAAATTGTCACAACTTCTGACCAGTAACTAACCTTTTCTTAGCTAGTATTTATAAGAACCTTTTCTGTTCTTTAATACCCCTATTCTCTCTTAACAGGAATCAGGCCTTCTTGGCTTTCTCGATTTAACTTTAAATAACATGTGTCCAAGTTCAATTTCAAGAGTAAACTTCCATCTTCTTATCTGGGTCAAAGGTTGTTTTAAACTTTCTTCAACTGGAAAACTCACTATTAAATGTTAAAACCAAAAATTAAATGTATCAATTCTTGAAAGTATCTTGAATTCTATCTTAAATAGTTGTCAATTCCTTTTTTTTATAGTGTCTTTCTTTGAATCGCAAACGAAGATTTTTTATTCTACATTTGTTAACTTCTGAAGTTATATCTTTTTCTTATAGATCTTTCTGATAATACAGTCTCTTGAGGACTTAAAACTTAAAGGATACACATCTATACCTTTAATTTGGAACTTCATGTTTTTCCAACAATATACCTAGGTTCTTTTCCTGAAAAAGCTCCAATTGGTTAAATAGAATAAATTCTTTTATTTTCTTCTTTTTCCTTATCCTACAAACTATGTAGGCATAAGACAATATGTATTTCATTAAGCATCTTAATATTAAATAATTAATAAATAAACACCCTTTATAAATGTTCCATGAACAAGCACCTATTGTCTCCTTATTCAATGTTTTTTTCTCAAAAATTGATTATAAATCCAAAGAAGTATTTCTTTCATTTCTGGCATAATAGTTTATGAACATTTTAAAGATATTTCTAAGCTTTCCATATAACATTCCAAAATGTCTGTTTATTCTCATATTCTTCTAAAACTTTTGTCACTTGAGCCTTTGAAAGTTTATGAGAACAAAAGTTATTAAGATATAAGCTTTGGTATCTTTTTAAAGTTCATCTATGATTTGAGCAAAATTGCTAAATCCTTTGTAAAATTAGTGTTACATAATGTCTGGTAATTTTCAAACAAAAGACTGATAATCTAAATTTATTTCCTAAAAGATAAGGAAAATAAATAAAATGTCCTATAAATTCTGTTTTCAAAACTTCAACTTTTCTTTAAAGTTCCATTTTAAAATCTTCTATAATAAATTCTTATTCTAGTATTCTAGCTAGATTTAATGAATTTTGATTTAAATCTAAGTGCTTCATTATTCTTCTTCTAATACTGAAGCAGTAATTAACTTCTTTGTTTGAAACTTTCCTTCAATTTAATACTTAAGTTGGCTTGGGTAATCTCTTCTTCTTAAGAGTTTCTATTTGAAAAATATCCTTTTCTTCTTGATATTTGTTCATTCTAGGAGTCTCTTTTCTTCCTAAAAGAGTTATCAATTGTATATTAATTAACTTCTTTAATTAATATTAATTTAAAATACAATATTTCTGTGGAGTAATCTGTTCTCCTTGGCTGTCTGTTGAATGAAGGACAATATTCTCATTAATATTTCCTCAAAATTTGGTTCTGTGGAATATTCCATTTTTACCTTACTCCAATCTCAAATCTCAAACTAAGCTTATAAATTCTGATTTCTGGAGTTTAAACTCTAAATTTCTGTTTTTATTGAATATATATATATGTTTAAATATATATATATATATAAATTTATTAATATTGTTTAAATAATGGGTAAAATTTACAAAGGCGCTTGAAGCGAAAACAGCAATTTTCGAAATTTCTGATTTTCTACTTGATTTGCTTCTAGGTCCCAATATCCTATTTTCCCGTATGAATTTTATAAATTTCACTATGAATTGTTAAAGCCTGTATATATATATATATATATATTTATATATATATACATTGGTGATTTTATTGTAAGAAGTTTGTTTTCATGGAGCTATCAGTGTGAGCAAATTTAACAATTTTGACATTTCCTCTGAAATCCAAATTTTATGTTTACTCTCTTTCTCTTTTTCAATGATCCTTTTTGATCAGAGAAAATATAATTTTATTAAATCTTTTAATGAAGTATCCTCAATCTTTTTCATAATTCTAAATCTAAAGAAATTTATTAAAGAATGGGTAATTATCGGTCTGTTATCACCATCTTCTTTTTCTTCAATTATGTTACCGCTTTTCATCAACACTATTTTTTATCACATTGAATACATTTATGTGAATTTCTGAAAAGTAATTGTACTATTATTTTGTACCTTTGTACTTATTTTTCACATTTGTACTATTTTAACACAGAGTTATTCTATCTTTTGCTAAAGAAGAGATCTGTCCACTCTTCCTTGCCTAAAGATTCATATATTCATTAATAATCGTGTGGGGAGGTGTGTTTCCATCTTCTTCCCCAGATATTTCTATAACCATAGTAATGTCTTCTGGTCCTTCTTCTATTTCTTCCGATACCTCAATTATAGGGGTTAAAATAGAAGGGAAGTATTCTAAAACTTGAACATCTGTATGTTCAAAACCATAGGGATATTCTTCCCTATTTGGATCCTCATTATTTCCGAAAGGATCTGAAAAGTTCGGGAGGAATTCACTTTCAATCGAACCTCCATATAATTCATCCAAAATTATTTGGCGTTGTCTGGTTCCCTCAATAGACAGACCTATGTTATTCATAATTGTATGGAGCCTTCTAGCTCTCTCAGAAGAAGTATCGTTTTCTTCTAATGCAGGATTATTAGTACAATAATCGTGATCTATCATATGTCGATCAAAAACTACTATCTGTTGATCATGTTCTTCTATCTGATGATGATCATTGTTAATAAATTCTGTGGATTCTATGCCATTTTATTATTGAAATGTCACTTTCATTAGAAATACCCATGATGTGATCTATAACTTCTGGTTCTTCTAACCATGCCATTAAAGACGCATCTTCCTCGGAAGGTTCCCATTCTAACAGGGATAAGGTGTCTATTGAACCATCCCATTCTTCTATGATGACATTATCCAAATCTTCTTCATAATCAAGATCTGAAAGAACCATATCAATATACCAACCAAAGTCATTATAATCTATTGGCGGTAATTCTGAAGGAATATCTTGCATACGATAAACAGTAAAATTATTGACAGGAGTAAACCTGTTATTATGACCTATGTCTTCTAATGTTTGAGCATTTTCATTGCTTATCCAAGGCACAGTGGCCATTCTATATCGATATTGTTCTTCAATAACAATATCTTCATTGTTTCTATTGCTAGAATGAATCCTTGTTTGTTCCTCTAATAGGGAATTTGGTTCGGTATGAAGCCAGGAATAATACTCCAGAGCTTCCTCAATATTTGTATATAAAGATGCGAGTCGTTGCAACATTCTTTCGTCCTCTTCTTTATCTTTACTATTCCTCTTCATTGTGTTGAGGCTATTGATTGTAGTTTATCAATCTATTTAGATGATGAGGAATAAATATTCCTATTTATTTCAAAAAAAATTTCACAGTTCAAAGTTCTATAAATGTCTTAAATGTCTTTAAAGAACTCATTTTTCAAGTTGAAATTATAAAAAAACTAATTAAAAATATTCTTCCCATAGATAATCTATTAAGAGAAAGTTCTTGAAACTTCTGTCCTTAATTGACTTATCTCTTTTGGCTCAATATTTTCTATGATTGTACTGGTTCTGAAAATTAACTCATTTTCCCCTGAAGTTCAAACATAGGAATTTGTTTGTATTAAAAATTTAAACTATTAATTTAATATTTCTTTAAATTTTTCACAAAATTTTTTTCAAGTTATAGCATTTTCCCTATCTGCTCTTGTTAAGTAATCTGTTTCCAAGTATTTCAGTCACACATAATTTTCTACATTTTTCAAAGTTTATCAGCATTTTCGCTAATTGCTCTTGTGTTTAAGTAACTTTTTCTAAATCTTTTCAGTTACTAATACTGACTGTTTTTAAAGAAATATTTTTATTTAAAAGCAAAAAAAATATTAAAAAAAACATTAAGTGGTTTCTATGTTTTCCCAAAGAAATATATATATAGTAGTTTTCTTTAAACTCGAATATTTCAACACACACAAAAAAAACTAAGTGTTTCTAAAATTCGTAATTAATTAAAAAATTATCAGTGTTATTTTCATTTTAATTTTAATTGTCTTTAACTACTATTGATTTCAAAGGAATATTTTAAAAAAAACTTTCTATAAAATTATTAAAATCACAAGTGTTATCACTATATTTTATATTACTTATTGTTCATTAAGATCAGGGTTACTTAATTAATTTAATTACAAATGTCTCCTCACTTGAATATTAAATTCTTTTTAATTACTTTGTTATTAACGTTTTTTAAGTTCAAAGTAGATTGGAACTATTGTTTTCTTTCTATTGAAACAAAGAACCATTATTATCAAAACGACAATGTTTCTCACTAAATATTCTAAATTCATTGAATATGATCTGTTCAAATATTCAAAATAGTACAAGATATTAAATCACTATTAATTAAAAACTTTTTATCACTTTAATATTTTCTAATATAAATAGTGAATGTAACTATTTAAACAAAAATAAAAAAAAATATAAACATATTTTTTCTTAAGTCTTTTTTCACTTTCACAATAATGTTCTGTGTTATTCTATAAAATATTTAGCAAAATATAGAATATAGAATATAGTTCAATGTTCTGATTTGATAATATGTTTTCCTATGTTCTGTTCTGATAATATGTTCTAGGTCATCTTTTCTTGACCTATTTGTTCTATAAAATATAGAATATAGAATATTTCTCAATGTTCTTCAAAAATATGAACTTTGTTCTTCAAAGGTGAACTATGTTCTTCAAAGGTGAACTATGTTCTTCAAAGGTGAACTATGTTCTCTAAATTGGAATCAGTCAATCTGCATTTGATCTCCAAGTTCTGTAATAACATTCTGTTGTGTTCAAACCTTTTCCTAAAAGTTTTGTGTTCTCTTGGAACAATGTCGACAAATATTTTCTTTTTAAGATATTAAAAGAATTCTCTGTTCTGATTCAAAAAGGAAACAATTTCTGTTGTTCTAGTGTTCTGGAGGAAGAACATGTCCTCTAATGACCTGTGTTCTTTAGAACATTTTCCTGATGTTCTTACTGGAACAAATTTTGTTCTGGGGTCAAGGGTCAAAATAGAACCTCTATGACCTTTTTAGCTTGTTCTGATGACCTTTACCTTTTGTCTTTCCTATAGCAGGTCCTTTCTCCCTAAACTTTTTTGTAAATTTTGATTTAAATTAAAAAACTTTTAAACAAAAAAAAAAAAACAATTTATATTTTTATATGTAAAAAAAACAAAAAAAAAAACACTTGGCATTTTGCCACACTAAAAAAAAACGAAATATTTGGAATTTCTACTTTTCCAATTTTTCCTGATTGAGGGTCATTTCTCATTTCTCGATTTTGTTTTTACTATTTTCAAAAAATACCTTTTTTTTTTTATACTCGATTCGTACGAATAAGTGATAGTACATTAAATTAAGAAATTAATAATGGTTAAAATAAATGCATAGAAATTGATTAAAAATAAAATATGCATAAAAAAAACAAAACAAAACAACTCAAAACAACACAAAACAACACGACAATAATATATATATTGTGTAGATATGTTTGTGAATGTGTTGTGGCGGAAAGAGCAAGAATTGAAAGCTTTGCAAACGCATTTCTCAGTCAATGGGACAAGTTTTATCGGTCAATGATACACTCAATGTCAATGTCTTTCCCAATGCTGTTTTTGTTTCTTCCGCATTTAGCTTATTCCCCTCTTCCCCATTTTACTCCCACAATTTCTCATTCAAGTTTTTAGTGAATGAATGAGTATACTATATTTTACGATATCTACAATTTTGCTGATTCTGATTTATTGAACTCGATTTTCCCCACATATGTAAACAGAACAAATTCTCGAACAAACTTTTTTATTCAACAACTATCTTATTGAGTTTATTAGATGCTGTTTGTTATGTGCGATTTTATTAATCTTTCTAAAGCTATAATTATTTCAATAATTATAATTAACTAAAAAATTTTTCACAAAAGGGGTCTATTAATTCTACTCTAACTTTTAGAAGAATAAAAAAAAATTAATTAACTTTTTTAATTAATCGATTTAAAAAATGTTGATTGCATTTTCTATGTTATCTTAAAAGATCTTCCCTCTTGGAACAAACATAAGAAAATACAATCAAACGATATTTTATATTATTTTTGATATTTTTGCTTAAAAAAAAAACAAACAAAAAAAAAACAATAATAAAATAATATTTAACGACTGTAATACATTGGTTTACACTTCTTTGTGTAAATTTAATTTCTTCTAGTTTTATAAAAATAATAAAAGAAAACTAAAATTTTT